>WOGN01004775.1:0-13761 GCA_015342105.1 Leptinotarsa texana | reverse complement strand
ACCAAATCGTTATTTTTACACCTCGACACGTGTTTCGATCACCAAGTGATCATCTTCAAGAGGAAGATAAAACTCCAGTAATATTGATGTTTCGGTGATCAGTTGTGATCGGGGTCTGGAATTTTGTCTGTAAGATATACTGTAAGAAAAATTTCTGATACCATTGTTGATATACTTTGTGAAAAATCATGAATATAGCTGAGAGCAATTGATAGTCTTCGAATATAGTAGATAACTCTATCAGGAAACGTAAATGACGATCTTTCTGAATCTTCGACTTTTTGAAAAGACGCTGATTCAATGTTCATTGTATTTCTACATGAACCAAGATACACTGATGGATTAGATAGAATTTTGCAAAAGTTTAACGTGAAAAAAGCTTTCAAAACTGCTTGCCACTTCGAAAATGTTAGGCAACCCCAAAGACAGATGTTTCGAAGATGAAAAGTTTAATAAACATGAAATACTGCCTAAAACACTAGACTTTTGAAAGTTTCAATTTAGCCTATTGTTTGCCCTCAAATAAATCACCCTGATAAAAAGTAGCGGGAACTTTCACGAGAAAATTTTCCTTTATAATTTGAATCCAAGGAATCAATAATGTGCAATTCGAGTGTTTGGGAACACTGTTTGTTAAGAATATATTTTTTGAATTTTTTGTTTGGCATCTGGGTAGATTATGAGCTTCAATAAAGTCTATCAATCTTCATACCAAAACTTTTTCATGAGACATAGGCTCGCAAAGTTCATCTGACCAAACACAATTTTCAAATGGATCAGACGCCTAGCAGTTGTGAGTTTACTCAACTATTGAACTTGGAATCAGCCAACCTTCATATTATTGGATAAGCACGATTTCAACTGCTGCTGTCATGAGTGAAAAACAAGCACACATTAGGAAACCGGTTTTTTTCACGGACAGAAAAATTAAGTGTAATTCATATAAAAATACTATGGATATAGTACTCAGAATTATCCATCTTCTCAATAATTTCTCATTAATCACTATATTGTGGTGTTTCATTTTTATGGTCTGAAAGATCTATCATCAATTCACTATAGCAGGATATCAATTCGAATAATCGAATTTTCGCATTCCTTAATTACAGAGAACTACAGAAAAAATCCCCAATCATCAATAATTACTACCTCAAACGAACTTTCAGAGCATCAACCCTCTGGGATGAGGAAGAAACGGCACAGTAATCTAATAAAAATTTTCCAGAGGTAGGTTCAAAAGACTAGCGAAAGGGAATTTTTCGTCTCAGAATAAATCCTATTATCTTTAATTCCAATTCGAAATGAACGTTCAATTCGATCAAACCATTACCTTGTATTCACGAGGGACATTTTTAGACTATTGCCTCCTTCCATTGCGATTTTTCAACATCACTGCTCGGTTGATAAAATTATTTTTTCTATAGGAATGGATCGCTTGAAGATCTCTTTGGGGAGTTTAAAATTGCTTTTATTTCAGAAATTCACTCAGAAAAAATACCATGTTATGATTTTGGATTTGATTCATAAAATTCGTCAGCATCTCATAAATTATTCTGTGAAAACATATTCCATGGTACACTTTTCAACTCTCTCATCCGGCAATTTAAACTTTCTACTATGCGGAACATCAGACAAAGCCATTTCCAATTTGAGGTTGAAATTTAAAATTGACTATAAAATTTACCCACTGTGAAATATGAAATGTCTACAGTTTATTAGTTGTTTAAACAACTATTTGTATCGTATTGAGGAATTGTAAGACGAAAATTATAACTCCCTCTTCAATCGAATATCAAATGCGAACGTTAACTGGTTTTTCTTCAATTTTCACTTGTAGAAAAAAAGGATGATATTCATAAAGTTATGTATGTCGTTGCATATTTTGTTGATGACCCATGTGGATTATTTTATCGTATAGTTCACTATTAACGAACGGCCCCGGCTCCGCAGGCGTGCAATGTTGATGCTGTATATAAATTTACCCAACGGAAGTTTAAGGACATGAAAGAACAGTGATGAAACGATAATTTTGTTTCATGGATGGGTCTTTTTCCCCCGCAGCTGAAGTCCCAGTTGGAATATTCAAAATCCTTCCTTATTGCACATCTCCGGATAAAACGAACCTACACGCAAAATTTCAGTCTTCGAAAGTATAGAGGTATGGAGAAAAAGTGATAAAAAGATAATATTTATATGTAAACGTGCCCCTTTCATCCATAGGGGGCACCCCAGTTGGCACATTAGAAAAGCCTTTCTAATGTCACCTACAAGATAAAAAGAATCTTCGTACAAAATTTCAGCCTCCGAAAATATAGCGGTCTGAAGAAACAGTGATGAAAAAATAATTTTCAAATGTAAACGCTCCCCTTTCACCCCCACGGGGACCCCACAGTTGGAATATTTGAAAATATTTTTTTTGTACACATCTAAGATCTAAGAACAACCTATATACCAAATTTTAGCTTGCTACGACTTTCGCATATAGAGTGATTTTTTTTAATGCCCCCCTTCCTTTTATTTTTTCAAACGGGTCAACTAAAAAAATTGATATTTGGGATGATGGAATTAATGCATGAATACTTTATTTTAGAGTGAAATTGAAAGATCAGTCTTTCAAGATGGCAACTGGACGCGATCTAGGGAAAACTGGAAAGGGGGGGTCTTGTGACACATCATTTTGAAGCTCCTGACGAATACTTCACAACCCTAGAATATGAAGTCAATATCTTCACCTACTATAAAATGGCGTAACTTTTAATAATTGCCTGAATACATTGACATTTAACAACATTATATGAGGTAATAAGCTTCAGGTCAGTTCACAAGATGCTCAAAATGGTTGCCTTGAACTTCTTGATATATGAGCACAGTAACATCAATATCTCTACAAATATTGAAGCAGGTTCAGGTTGCAACAACCGGGAAAGTAGTATCCAAATAGTTTCTCACTTGTCTGGAGTAATGTGGTGGTACTCCATCTTGTTGAAATACAATAGTCATATCGAATTTATTAGAATTCGCTTCGACGATTTAAATGATGAGAGGGTCAGCAGTAGTTTCCATCATATTCAAATACAGTTCCCCTGTTAAATTTTGATCAATAAATAGAGGTCCCACAATATGGTTTCCCCATATTTCTGCCTAAACAATAATTTTTTCTGAATATTGGATGTGTTTCCCGAAAAACTTGGATTGCTGTCACTCCGAAAACGGCAATTTTTTCTGTGAACATTGTCGTTAAAAAAATTTACATTCGTCACTAAAACAAATATTGTGGAGATATGTATGGTTGCAAGGGTTTCCGTCATGATTTCGCAGAATTCTGTTCTTCGATCAGGGTCATCTTCAGTTAATTAACCTACCATTGTAATTTTGTATGGATGATATCTATTTCTCTTCAAAAGCCTCCACCCAGACTCCAGTAGACACCTCACAAACATTCGCGACGGAATAAGTACACTGTTCAGTATTTACTACTATCTCACCATTTATTTGCACTTGCTGTTCTTCCGGAATGGACGAATGACCTAGGGGCTTTTTGTTATGTACACTAGTTGTGAATTTGAATATAAGTTCCCTAATATATTTTCTATAGATAGGACGATTCAGAAAACAACCTTTCGGTCTCGTGAAAGGTACGCGTCGTATCGTAAATGAAACTCGCTTCAATTTTTTCTCCCAATGGACAATGGACGATTTTAGAGATTGTTGACGTGGTACCTTTCTACTAGTTAAACCGAAAACCAAATGAGAATATTCTAATTAAACAATGATGTTCATTGTCGTACTGACATTTTTTGTCGTTTTTATAAACGAAAAATAACTCAACAAACCTTATTGGGTTTTTGTTATTGCCAAAAAGCAGATAAAATGGAATATTTCTAGAAATATCGATATTGATGTGTTTGTCTTCAGTAAATTATTAAAAGTTTCGCCATTTTGTAGTAGTTGAAGATATTGACATTATATTCTATGGTTGTGAAGAATTTGTCAGGAGCTTCAAAATGATATCTCACAAGTATTCATGCATTAATTTCATTATCCCAAATTTCAATTTCTTGAGTTGACCCGTTCCAAAAATAAAAGTGGTGACATTAAAGAAATGCACCGTATTTCAAATTGTGAAAATTGCTCCTTTACTCAAAAACATCCTTGAATTTATAAAATTGATTGAACATCCTTAACTTTAGGAAATTTATAAAATTTAGGGATGTTTTCAAATTCAGGCCAAGATCAAGAATGAAGCAACAGGAGAGAAGTAGAAAAACAATGTTTCGCAAAGAATGCTACCAAAAAAAATCTTGCTAGACCACCAAAACAGAGTTTCATAGTGACAAAACGCTTCTTTCTAACAGTGATGAAACTGACAGTGATAAAACATATCGTATTATAAGAGATTTTCAATTCTAAGAAAACATTCGAAATTTCAATCAAATCGAAAACAATACGCGACGTACTGGTGATGTATCTAGCCGCTTCAAGTAGGTCGGGTGCTGGATATGCGCTTTAATTTCAAGACACGATACATTTCAACAATAAAATCCTATTGTTGAAAAATTTTAGTGGAGTGATTCACGTATTCTCTTCATAAATTCGATCATTGTGTCTTCAATGATTCTACTTCTGAACAAACGTTCTTGTTGGATTTTTTTAAATCAGGTAATGATAATGATTCAATTTAAGAAATGATATTCTACTTTTATATCAATGCATTCAGCTGGAAATATTTTCGAAAATAAACTTTACACTAATACCTTTCGTCCAAATACTTTTCTCAGATGTATGTCTATTTTTTTTTAAACTGAAAGCTTTGTAATTTTCGAGCAATTCCAATCGAGCAGTCAGCAATGGATAAAATCACTCGTCCTATGGACACATAAAACTGCTGATAAATAACACAATAAAAAATAGATATTTATCGGCTACATTTGGAGGTGCTGTGGTTTTCCTTTCGATAATTATTTTGTGCAGTTATGTTTTTCGCGGAGAGGTACATGAGTTCAATGAAATCGCTGTGTATTTTCACTATTGAGGACGGATTTCCAGCAACATTCTGTACTTTTTTCCAATTTTCTGATCATATAATTGAACAGACAAAAAAGAAACTGAATTTGATTAACTGAGTTAACCTTCTCCTGACGTAGTCCACTAAATAATGTTTTTCAGGGCCCTTGACTGTTTTTACTTGTGTTTTACTTCAGAAGGTTTTACGCTGATGAACTTTGTACTCCGCAGTATCGCCGCAGCAAAACGAACAGAAACATCGTGTGGGAATCTGGAACAACAAATTAACCCGGAGGAGCAGGTGTACGTCCGGAGCCAGGATGCGGTCCAGCCTAGGACTGGAAACGACCGGAAGGCAGGACGACGTTTCCGGAAAACAGAAAATTTTCCGAACGAAATATCCGTATAAATAGTTGCAGGGCAGTTCTGTAGACGTACGGATTTTTTGCGTAATATGGAAACTACTATAGTTAACTTTTTTGCTCATATATACGGTGGGGACGTAAATAGTCTCTCCTCTTAATTTTCGAACGAGGCAAGTTATCAGAGGCGTCAAATTTTTCGTAAAGACTAATCATGTTTAGTACTTTTTGATTATTTCAGATGAAAAGGGGGATCTTGTGACAATTCATTTGAAAGGTGTCAACCTTGTTATTATTTGTCTTATACATAAAAAGACATTTGAGCATACGTTCTTTCCAAACATCATGACAGTGAGATACACTATTTTTGAACTCACTTCCAATATAGCCTGAAAAATCGAGAGGAGTAAAATCCGGTGAACGAGTAGGCCTTTCTAACGGACCGCGCTCACCAATCCACATGCCCAGGTATGTCTCATCCAACCAATTCTTTATAGGCATAAGAAATTTGGGGACGCACCATCTTCTTCGGAAAACAAACGATTTTCGAATTTATCTTGATTTACGGCCGCAATTTCTTGAATTAGAGGTTTAATGAGGTTTTGAAGAATTTTCAAATATTATTCTCAAGAATTCTGCCCCGACATCAAAGTTCTCAGGAGTTTCAGTGTGACTTTCTCGAAAAATATGTGAGTTTACGTTTGACCAATATCGCCTATGTTGGCGCTTGTCATTTCCGTTTAATATAAAAGTGCATTCCTCACCGAAACAAATACTTATTATGCAGTTTCGAACGTTTCTACTCACAAAATTACATTCTTCTGTCAGAGTGCCCTTCATTCAATTCAAAGAGGTGAAACTCGTGCCTTCCGAAGTATTTCTTGACTTGGTTGGTAAGACACTCGTCGAAATACTACTTTTATTGTACTAACGGTGCCTTCAATAGATATGGGGAAGTAGTTTCGAATACCACATTTATTCTACCACTATTATCAGTTGATACATAATCGGGTAGTATAGTCGAAGTATTATTATTACTATTACTAATCGAGTTTTATGATTGGATGAAGAAATATAAAACTGAAACTGTTTTCAACTGTTTCTCAACTGTACGTGAAATATTCGAAAACAAACCTTAAGAACGCAAGACGCGATCTGATACAGGATTACCAAAATCTTTAGATGTTCATCTGATGAAATCAATGAAAAAAACAATATACAACTGTTATGAAAGCAATGAGATTCTTACAACTGAAATCATAAGGAAAAAATTGAATACTTTCTGCCATAACGTGAGCTGCTGTGACAAAACTCTTCAGAATTCGATAAAGAAACTAGGATTCACATTAAAAATAATAAAACAACGTCATGCAGTTACGGAAAGCAGAAGAATAGTGAAATTGCATAACAAATACTCAGAACAAATAACTAAATATAGACAAGAACAACGGCAAATTTTCTATTTGGACGAAACTGACGAAACTTGGTATGACACTCACGACACACTTACGAAAGGATGGTCTCATGGTTCGAGAATGTGTACGCCTAACATGCCTGCAAACAAAGGATCGATACTAATCATTGTGCCTTATGGAGGAAGTAAAGGAAAAACCTGAGGACTGCAATGTTGACTATCATAAGAACATGAAAGCTGATATTTTCGAGAAATGGTTTGAATTTCGATACAAATAGTGTAATAGTTCTTGACAACGCGACAACTCATCAAAGTACCAAATAAAAATTCGGGGAAAGATGAAATACAAAGTTTTTTAATGGATAACAATTTGTATTTTGAAGAATACTATACCAGAAACTAACTACATGAAGTTATACAGACAAAAATATTTGAAAAAGTGTATAAAATGATTTCTCACTTTTGGGTTAAATGAATGACTGTCATGGCGTTTGGTACTTCAGGCAGCCCGGATTCTTTCTTTGACTACCACCGATAACTTCATCAAAAGGATAGAGTAGGCATAAAACTTGCATTCATGTAGAGTTCTGATTGTTTTGTTTCTGAATTTAGTGAAATAAAATTAGATGGTAGATATGTGATGGACATCCACTATGTTCTGAAATAGCGATTATTTCAAAAGTCACTCTGCGTTCGACTTCTAATGTCCTCTAATTCGACAAAATAGGGATATGCACCCAATAATTCGCGCCATTATTTTGTCTGTTATGTACAAAAATGAATGATTTCAATCAACTGAACGGTAATATCTGGAAATATTTCTGGTGACACAATTATCAAATAATTATTCAATTCCATAAAGGAGATCGTGAATTATGTACCTCAAACTTAAATAAATACTTATATCGAAGTGACTTTCACAAAAATAAATGGAGGAATTCATACACGTAGTGAGTCTAAGCTTACAAAATGTATACTTGTAGTCATTTATATGTTATCCATGATAATAATTAAAGAATTATCACAATAAATTTTATTCAAGAAGAGTATCGCTACACGGTAGCTTCATCAGTTGCTCTGGTATATCCAACAATACTACAATGTCTATTATATTACAGTACAACTCAATTAGATAAAATTTTTGTAAAACCGGTAGATTTTTGAAACAACAATTATAATACATAACTTCTAGGTAAACAGGTAATTCAAAAAGTATGTTAATTTTTGGCATTTTATGAAAACAAGTTTGATAATGGTGAATGAATAACTTCTTAATGGTCGTTCAGGAGAGAACAATCACAATTTCAACATAGACTAGGACATACTACGAGGTCTGTTCGAAAAATAAAGTGATTTTTAATTTTTCTCAAAAAAAATTTATTCATCAATTTTTATTTCGTTCCCTTCGAAGTAGTGCCCCTCATATAATTAACTTGAGCCAGCGTTTCTTCCAATCCTCGAAGCAGTTCTGATATGTATTTTTTGGTATATCCTTGAGCTCTCTTAGCGATTCTGTTTTTGTCTCTTTAATCGTCGCAAAACACCATCCTTTCGTAGGTCTCTCCAATCTGGTAAACAGAAAAAATGGAAGGGAGGCAAATCTGGTGAGAACGGTGGCTAAGGCGTGATAACGGTGTTGTTTTTGATGAAGAAGTCAACAAGAAATGACAAGTGAGCAGGTGCATTATCGTGATGCAGAAGCCATAAGTTTTTTTACGATATCGTCATACCGTGATTTGACGATTCTCCATGTCAGTTTTCTTCACTTTCTCAATATTTCCATCGGTTGTTGATGTGCTGAGGCGAGCGTCTGTTAAAAGCAGAAAATCGGCGATCAAGAAAAACAATTCTAGCCTTTCACCAACAAACTATACATGCTAAACAGCTGAAACTGTGAACATATGTTCCAGACGAGTATACCAACATTGAAAAACAAAAAATCGCTTATCGAATGTACGTAGCCTACGAAATTTGAACATTCACCCTAGTTTTCGTACAGAAAATAAAGGACAAACATTGAACTCGCTGGAATCTCTGGTAATCAATAAACGCAAATTTCTTTCAAACGACCAAACAAGAAGTTATTCATTCACTTTTATTGAATGTTGATAAATAATATATTTATAAATTACCTGTTTTCCTAGAAGTTACGTTGTATCGTAATTTTTCTTTCAAAATCTGTCTATTTTACCAGAACTAAACATCTATCCGACTAACGGAAAAATTAATTTCAACAGATTTAACAGATTTGTTTGAGTTTTGTGAATACCTGTCATACGTTGTTTGTTTATTGACCTTCTCTATTCATACCCGAGGTGACATGGATAAACAAAATCATTATCAATGCTGACTTATGCTGAATCGACATCCGGCGATACGCAGTTCTCCATAACAATGACACAAATAACCTTTATTTTCTTTATTTCACTTTTAGAATATGTAATCAATTATTGGCCTATACCTACGTCCTGCGTGGCGAAATGAGTTACATTCAGACTCTGTTACTTTCAAGTTATAATTACAGTTGCATTAAAGTTGTATCAGTTGTATTTATTGTGAGTTTCTGTTCAATTGTAACTCAGGTAAATTCAGCACTGTTTCCCCTTTTGAAAATAAATATTGAAGAAAGAAATATTTCCAAAGTGAGATATTACACCCATGTTATATAAAATACATTGTAGAATAGTTCAATATGCCACTTTTACTGATTAAGCTACCGTGTAGTAAAACCGTCTTGAATAAAATGTAGTCTGGAAATTCTGGATAGTGTATTCATAATTTATTTGTTATTTCCTTGTAAGAAACGTAAATCACTGATTATAAACCGTTTAAAATTATTTCATTCACCCAAGTATAGTAATTATCTCAACATTGCGAATACACTTCTAACCGAGTACATATGAAATGTATGATATTCCTGAAAACAGGACATACTATCCTTGTTTATGAGCGACAAGGGAAATTGAAGGAAATTTGTTGTGAATTATGGATAGAATGGGTAATGGATATTTCGCTGTCTTCTATCGATCTCTTCCGTGAGGCGAATGCATTGATGACAATTCACATACAGCAGGATTCGACATGTCTTCTAACATTGTAAACGTGGTGATTTCAGATGACTGACGTTTACAATTGAACTCTTTGATCTTCCACTTGAAAATAATCACTTGGTGATTGAAACACGTGTCGTAGTGTTAAAAATAACGGTTTGGTGGTGGGTAAACACAGTAACATTTATTAGTACAACAAAGGTTCCAAACAGTGCATCACAAGTACACCATTAATAATAGTTATTATTGTACTGAATTATGGTTTCAATGGAATATTCTTGAATATTCATAAAAAATCAAAAATGACGCCAGCATTTTGGAAAAGTTATTCGAATTCAAGGTTGAATCAAGTTCAGGTTGTAGGCTCTTTTCAAATTCATATATTTCAAATAAAGAATAGTTTGGAAAAATTTCTATCGGTGTTTTGGAATCTACAGATAGTTCATTCTCCCATAAAGCCACGGATTTATATGGCATGAAATGAACGACATTTTTCAATAAGAAAATCTAGTTTCATCAGGAGCCGTATAGAAATTCATCACCTTCGCAAACAGAGATCACTTTTTCGGAAATGACACTTTCTGCTGGTTTCCTCTCCCATGTTTATGTATAATATTCAAAACAGAACAATAACTTTTGATAAATTACCACCCTTCCTCAGTTGGATTCTATTTTGCATCATCAACAACTGACGATAGAGGGTTGCTTTTTATATTTCGGCATTATAGAACAAAAACAAATATTACTCATCGAAAATCACTTTATTGTTTTTCAAAATATTCCCCATATGCTATACACTTTTGCATGCGTTCGATCCAATTGTAGAAATACTTTTGCCACTCTGATTGAGGTATCTCCAAAACATTCATTCTGAATGCAGCAACCGCTTTTTCAGGTGTCGAAAAACATTGACCTCTCAGTTTGGTTTTTACGTGCCGGTGCCCAGCAAATCAATGTTTCGGGTGCTCAAAAATGCAGTTGTTTGAGCCGATGTGTGGGAGCTCACATTGTAGTGGTGAAGAGTGATCCGTCTTCGGTGGTTGGTTTTCCTGATTTCTTGGAAGACATCTGACAAAAAAATGATTGTGTACCACTGAGAATTGACTATTCTGCATTGTTCTAGTGGTATAGTTGCGACATGTCCAGTTTTTCCGACCATTTTGTTGGATTTGGCTCCTCTTGAAACATACATACAGTCGACTGCTGTTTATTTTCGGGCTCATACGCGTAAATTCACGACTCATCACCTGTCACGACGTCATAGACATGTTTCGAAGCACCGCGATAGTATTTTTTAAGCATTTTCTTCGACCAATCGACACGAACCTTTTTTCGAGCGATTGGCAAATTATGTGGGATCCAATGTCAAATGTTTATGTAATATTGAATATATGCTGGTCACACCAATGCCTAAATGACGATCTTGCAGTATCAGTTCGCACACAGCATCAATGGTTTTCGGAATAACAACTGATTTTGGACGAACTTCACGAAATCCGTCTTGGAGTGAACTACAATTACGATTGAATTCACCATACAATCGATAAACACTGGTCCTTGATGGAGCTTCATCGCCAAAAATTGAATTAAGTTCATCCGTGCACTGTTGCTGAGGTAATTCATGTCGAAAGTTGTAAAATAATCGCACGAAAATGCTTACGATTTAATTCCATTTTTGGGCCGAGATGAATCTTTAAACAACACAAGTAGCGCGTGTATGTAAAAACGTTCTGAGTACGTATAAGCTCAAATATGTCCAACTTTATGATAGAGTTGCCAGATTGCAACACTAGGGTGGCCAAATCTCGTATGAGGCTGGAACTCATTTCAGTCCACGACTATGAAAATCATACAAATGGCCCTCTGAAAATTCAGCAAGGTCTGGCGAACTATTTCTGCAAGGTTTCAGATGAAACATGACAGTTTAATGGTAGAATCCACAAAATTTTAGAATAAATTTCAAACTGTCTTCGTGAAGTAGCCAATGGTTTTCTCGAGTTTTTTCTATATTCGATTCCTTGGCGTCTTTTGGAACCTTCATTTTGCATCTCTATCTCTCAAATTTCATGAAATCCTACGGTTAGTCTACATTGAAAAATATCGAATGAACTTTTTGCTATTCCCAATTTCGAATGTGAGATTTGAATTTTAAAACTACTAATGAAAAGTGCTACAAAATTGAGATTACTCACCTGGAAATATCTCCGATTTTCGGTGTTCTTGTTTTTCGGCAAGCACAGCCATCTTGCCATAGTTTTGCTGAAACAGAATTTTTTTATTCAATTTGAATTGATTACAAATCTAGAAAAAACAAAATAGTTTACTTTTGCAATATGCATACGTTGAGTAATACATATTGAGATACCTATTATTTTTGTTCAGTAGTGATTTCAAAAATTAATTTTGCGAGGCCTGCATTGCATTATAGTGTGCTCTTGAAATACCTCCCCAAACTATGACTCCGTAGCTCAGATGTGATTCTACAAAACTGTGATAGACTATGACTCAAGAATTCAAGAATTTTTTAAACATATATAAAATACACCTCAATTTTTTTGTTAAGTAGTCCACATGAGTTTTCCATCTGAATGAACGATCTAACATTATTCCCAAATATTTAATTTCAATTGCTGGTCTTATTGCGAATTAATTTTGTATGGTTATATCACAGTTTGGAAGAGCTGTCTCAAGGCTACCGAATGGTAAGTTAACCGTTTTTTTTTAACTTACCGATAATAGTCTGCAGTCCAACTATTTAATTTTGTCAAAATTTCTTTCAATTTTAATTTTCAAATTATAACAATTTATGGTTTTATAGATTACCACATAATCATTGGCGAATCGGATGATTTGACCTTCTTTCTCAAATAGAAATATGTTATTCATAGACATTCTGAATAACAATGACCCCAACACCGTCCCTTGAGGCACACCACATGTTACTTCTTTTGTTTGGTTGATTTCATCATTTATTTTGACCTGTTCTTTTCGGATACTTCCGTCAACTAAAAACGATTCTAGCAAAGAATGGTAAGTTCCTTTTATGTAAACCACTGAATAATGTACAATATATTTACTTCCTTAGATACAAAGGTAGCTGAAATCAAATCTGTGCTTGAAAACTTGTTATCGTGTGTTGCCTTTCGAAGCATATATCTTATAATCAAGAGTGATGTGTCACGCAAAAAATGATATTCATAATTGGTGATACTTTTATGCCATATGGTAACTATCATTATACCTACTATGGAAAATACAATTTCTTTTTGATCGATAATTTATATGGGGTTCTAAGAGTTAATATCAGTCCAACAGAAAAAATGTAATTATATAAAGGCGTGAAATTACTATAAGAAAGAAAGACATAGTAATTATATTCATATTGGACATATCCATTTGTGATGCCGTTTTGATTTGGACAATTATAAATCTATGGTGTTGTTATTGATTGAAATATGTTAATTATCTACGAATATATTGAAGGAGGATCTAGTACTCATCGTTTCGAACTAATATACGTGGATGATAAACAATGGCATATATAATAAAACAATTGAGGTGTTACCTTAGTCAGAAGCGTCATCAAATATATTTTATGGTCTAATTTCAAAATGAATGAACAGGGAAGTTAAAAAATGAGTTGAATGTAGTGCTCCTACCACTTCAAACTAAATGCCAAACTCTTATTGAATCTAAAAGCATTGTTCGACGGGTGAAAATCACTATATTATTAGTCAGCAGTGGGCTATGCTTGAAGACTGGCAGTAAACAAATCTAAAGAAATGAACTTTAAAAGTTTAAGCCAGTCTCGAATTTACCTACACAGTAGGTTTAATGGACTGACATCTATCAGAAAACAACTACTCCCCTGGCTAATACCACGAAGGGCGTTGGATTATATTCGACAGGCGTCAGTGCAGGAATCTTCACA
>WOGN01004774.1:311-13763 GCA_015342105.1 Leptinotarsa texana | reverse complement strand
TATATATATAACCGTCGTCATTTGAATTGATAATGAATTTATTTCCACCATTAATATGTGTCCGATCTCCATAGATTCTTTTTCAACTAAAATTATTTTTTTATTCCTTTTCTGCCAGTCTTCTTCGGTAATATTAGATACTTCTTCTCCAATTAGCTCTATGACCTGTAAGACGTACACATTCTCGAACTATCAATCCACCCTTTCGTAGCTGGGTCGTGAGTTTCATACCAAGTTTCGTCCAAATAGAAAATTTGCCGTTGTTCTTGTCTATATTTAGTTGTTTGTTCTTAGTATTTGTTACGCAATTCCACCATTCTTCTGCTTTCCATAATTGCTTGACGTTCTTTATCCAATTCTGAAGAGTTTTGTCACAGCAGCTCACGTTATGGCCGAAAGTATTCAATTTTTTCCATATTATTTCAGTTGTAGGAATCTCATTGCTTTTGTAACAGTTGTATATTGTTTTTTTCAACGATTTTATTAGATGAACATCTAATATTATGGTAATCCCGTATCTTGCGTTCAAAAGGTTTGTTTTTGGCTATTTTACGTACAGTTGAGAAAGGAATTTCGGTCAAATCTGATTGTAATAGTTTTTTTTCCCTCGAAACCAAACTTAAGATGTAGATTCTCAAATACATTGAAACATACTCTGTATATTTGAATATTCAAATTCACTTGTATGATCAATCATTAAACTCGTAGTGAAAATTATCGAATACGAACCCCAATTCTTCAGTCCACGTGGACTAGTTGGCAGCGGCATTTGTTATTTGGTCTTTGAGATGCCGATTGATTTAAGTATTCACAATACAGGTTTCTTCGACCATACAACGGAGTAGAATTCGAGTGGGTCTTATGACCCAGGAAAAGAACCCCAAAGTAACCCTAGCTAGGTCCTTCATAGGAAAAGTTTTTCTTTCCCAAGTTAAAAGTGTTACAAATTGGATTGAAAGAATTTTGGACAAATACGAAGTGAAACCAATATTTAGACCAACAAAAAGTATCGGAGGAGGTCAATGGTCAGCTAAGGTCCTCAGAGAACTTTTAGCAACACTCAGGGTATACCTCATCCCTTATAGCTGCGGGTCGATGAAAGAGGCGATGAACATTAGTGAAATTGGGCTACCTGTCCTTAATTGTATACAAATATGGTTATTTGATCCTATCAAGAGAAACCAAACCACACCCACCCAAGAAACAGAGACAAATCACAACATTATAGTTTCTGCGTTGAGAACAATTGATGTTGGGTACGACTGTTCTGCCATGAAATAAAGAATAGAACAAGTTACAGAAGTATGAATAAAACAATTGTATCATTTTCAAATTCTACAGAGAACAACCCAACAAAATTGAATAGAAAAATCGATTATTTTATAAATTCATTGTGAGGTAAATTTTCCAAAGATAGAACATTCGATCAAATATCTGATAAGAAGGAAAAGAGTAGATATGAGATTATTTAGTTTATTACGCCAAGTGCCACATTAAATTTTCTAGAATAAAAGTTTATCTGAAAAAATTTCCTTTAACCGAAAAGAGTGTTTTCTGAAATCATTTTCTCTGTTTTCAATGTTATACAAGGATTCTCTGGAATACGGAGAGGTTTGAGGTTTGTCAGATATATTAGTCATACCACAGAAAAAAATTCGCATTATGCAATATTTTCATACTGTTTCATGATGAAAACCATAAAATATCTCCAAACCGTATTGAAGTATTTCTTTTCATATTCTAGATCCAAGAATTTATGAGGCAAAAAGCAGAGAGAGAAGAGGCCCGTGAGAAAGAGATGGTTATATCAAGAGCAACGAAAGAGAAAGAAATCGCGAGATTGAGAGCACAGCAAGAAAAAAGTCGAGATTATCAGGCCATAATGGATGAACTGAATGCTTTGAGATCGCAAGAAGAGGTAGGAAAGTGAAGTTCATGATTTTTTCCTAATTGTATCATTCAATTTCCACTGAGTATCTATTGTTGCAGACCCAGGACAGAGATATCAACCTGCCTAGGAAGCTATGCGTCTGTATTTCAAGCTTGAGTTGTGTCCGGAGAGAGTGGAAGAATCCAACCTCATACACAAGTCAATAAAAATATCCTCGGATAGTCAAGCAGCGTTGGAAGCCCTTGGCTCCTACCGAGCAACACCAAACTCGATATCGAACTGACAGAAACGACTCTCCTCGATAGGAAGACTCTGTATTTCTAGCCATACTGGTCTGGAAGGCAACGAAGCTGCTGACTTCATTGCAAATGAGGGTGCTGCAAGCAGCTTCATCGGACCAGAACCTGTCATTGGCATTGCTTTAGGCTCTGCCAAACAAACATTGAACACCTGGATGACAAGAAGATTTATGGACTTCTGACAAAATATTTCAGGATTGACTCACTCGAAAGCGTCACTTCACCCTTCGAAGTTCGAAAGCAAACATTTGTTGAACTACAGTAGGGATGAACTACGATGTTGTAACAGGACTTCTCACAGGTCACTGTCATTTGATTCAATATGTGCAGAGACTACGATTGTCGGAAGACAGTGTGTGTCGCCTCTGTTTGGGAAATAATAAAACAGCAGAGTACATACTTAGTGCGTGCCCCGCTGAGGACTAAATCAGAGCGACACTCTTGACATCCGAACCTGAAGGACCACTCACCTTACAATTTTATTTGGTCGAGTATGAATAGGCCACAATAAATCCTTGCGGGTTGCGATGTTTTGATCTAATCTAACTTAACCCATTGGAAATTCAGTCAAGAACAAAATTTTTCTGCGAATTTTGTCCAAGATGAAAGGTGTTTGTAAATTTTGTGATGAAATTACTTTTTGTGAGTGTTACATCCAAAGTCGATTCATATTGTTCAGATGTTGACATGATTTTAAAAACTCACATTGATTTTAACTGGCATTGATAATAATCATAAAGTTTTCATCTTCAATCAGAAGAAATATTTGAATTGAGTTCGATTTTTGTAAATATTTTCGATATTATCTATACATTCATTTCAAAAGGATATTTCGTCATTTGTGAAAATTACATTATGAAGTGAACATTCTTATTCTTATTCTTGGGAATAAGATATTGACTTTTCACTTCCCCATCTTCATACAAAGATTTTCTTATTTTAATAAAGATGGAAAAGAGAAAAGCTAAAATATTTCTTTACCAAAAATCAGTCTCTTCTAAAAATATACCTCTTTGAATTCAAATATCATATAGTTTGCCCAAGGGTTTCCATTTTTGAAATTGTCGTCTTTTCATATATTGATATCTTGCTAAAAGTTGCATTTCCTATTTTTTTTGCTTTATTTACTCAAATTCAGTTGAACTTTAATTTAGCAATCAGATCAAAGCACCCATTTTATTCATTGATGATCAGTATTTGTTTAATGAATTTCGGAAAGGTCCCTTTCATCAAAAGATATTCCAATGCCTTCTTAGCAGAATCATCGAAAAAAATATCTGAAAATACTTATTGAGTTTACTGAAATTTGTTTCAAACCGGTAAAAGGTAAAACTGGATTCTCTGACGTAGAATGAATCTAAAACAATCACATACACCATAACTGCAATACTTCATTCGACGCTGTTTCACCAATCAATCTGTCTTCTTCAGCAGATGAAAAATACAAATTTTCTACTTCAGCACCGGTGTCTATTCATACTTCTTTTTCAGAAGACATAGATTCAAAGTTTATCATCTTTCCGTATAAAACAAAATAAAGTAATGAATAAAATCCCATTTTCAAATAGTTGAACGTAAATGAAGCCTAAAAAACTTCTTGTTCACTTCAATAAGTGTTAGGTAACCCCAAAGACAACGTATTTGAAATTGAAAAATCGGGAATATATGAAATGAGTTCCGAGGGCTGTGACAAAAAATATGTCGGTCAAATCAGGCTAGCATTCAAAACTCATTTGAAAGAACACGCATATCCAATTTTGGAAACCAGGGAAGTTTTGTGTAGATTATTGATAGAATGAATGAAAACATTCTGAAAGTGTTGAGATCGGTCATTGAGACTGAATTTTCAGAAGTTTTGGAAAGTCTGGAAATTTCCCGCATATTTCTATCCTGAATATGTGTCGGAAAGTGATAGTGCACACCGAAGTGTATGAATAGTCAGGAATTACTTTTCGTCATCTCCTGAAAACACCACCTTGGTTGATGAAAACCGCGTCGAGGTTAGTATTGCAGTTCTGGTGTTTGGGTAAAGTGCCTGTTTCCGAATTAAATCTTGTTGTTATATACTTCGTCTTCTACTTGCAAAGTATGAAAAACATTGAAATGGTGATTGTTGGCTCATTATTTAATTTCTTTGTTTTATAGAAAGAACGAGAATGGAGAGAAAATGAGAAGGTTGCTGCAAAGAAGAAGTTGGAAATAATATCGGACCTGAGGGCGGCTCGAGCTAAACAAATCGAAGATATTAGGAAAGCACAAGCTGTGTCCCTTGCAAGGGATGAAGAAGACTTCATGAAGGTAGGAATGATTGCAATGCATTTTGAAACATTAGAGACTATTTCATTCCTTCCACACTTCCTACACTTTCAGTAGTGTTCTTTCTTCACTAGTACCGGTTCTCTATGAGGAATTTCTATACAAGAAAAAAATAATTCGAACTAAAAAATAATTTCTTTTCATTTTGAATGATTTGGATCACTACAATTAGTTTTTAGTAATAAGAAGTTTGGTTTTCTGAAGAAAAAGAAAGTTAATTTCAATATAAATTTTAGGTAAAAGGTCATGTGGGACAATGTCAATGTCGAACATCAAAATATTGGTATCTCAGATTCAAGAAAATTTCTTCATTTTTCTTCAAATCAGATTCAGCATATTAAATGTTGCATAATTGTTTTTGTGAGTGAATTTCAAGGTCCTGTTTTTCTCGGAAAATCATTGATATTTCAAAAGATCAATCAAATATTGTTATAGCTTCAAAGTAATATGTCACTAAATTTTCAGAAATTTGTGTAAAAAAAAAACTGTTCCAAATCTGTTTTTCTGTCAATCAGCTGTCGCATCCCTAGCAACAATAATCCTCATAAGTCGAAACTTGTGCGAGCTAAGGACTAATGAGGTCTAACTTTCAACGTGTGATTCCTCACACGTTTATTTCATAACGAAAATATCAAATACTCCCCCAATGCGAATGTTTTGGTCTCAATCTAGACAATATATTGAAACATTTAGAAGAAATGTGTTTTCCATAATTGAAACTTTATCCAAAAAAAATATTTTATCCATGTTTTTCAAAATGTGACTTTCAAAGCAGGATGACCAAATTATGATGAGATATCTCTTTATTTTCGTTTTTAGTAGCCTGGCCTATACATGCATTTTTTAATAAAAAAATTCAGTTTGTTAATAATCGTGATTTCATTTCCCATTATTCCTGCAGGTCGCTAAGGTGCAAAGAGAACTTTTCGAAAAAGATTTGGAGGAACAGAAAAAGAAAAAGGAACAGATCGCCCAACACAGAAAAGAATTGCTGAAACAAATAAACGAAAAAGAAAGGGAAAGGATCAACTGGCAACAGGAGAAGTTCGAAGATGGAAAAGCCCAAAGGCTAGAGTTTGAGGTCAAAGACCGTAATGTGGAAGATTATCTAAAACTGAAAATGGAGAAGTTGAAGTAATTTTATATGATTTTTGCACTTCTATAGTGATGAGCATTATTGTTCATTTGTTAATTAAGAGCTGGTACTTTATGTCCTGTTTGAATTAAATTCAACAGGAATTATTATTCAATTCGATTCGATGACTTACTATTTGATACTGTTTGAAAGTGGCCTCGGCCTGATTCAACGGTATGATAGATTGACAATCGAATATATTCAATTTTGATTAGATTGATTACCTATTGTTCTATGAATTTCTATAAAATATATTATCTTTTAGTCATCTTCTTTGGAAAGGTCATTAAGACACCCATAAAAAAGTTCATTGTAACGTAATCAATTTTACAAAGCAGAAACTTTTACTAATCACGTTTTCAACAGAAGGGCAGGGTACCGGTTCTACACTCATGACTTTTGTTTTGTGTGTTTCACGCCACTTCATTTGTTACAGGGAACATAACCTCCCCGAACAATATATAAGTGATATCGAGAGACAGCTGAAACTGAAGAAATGATTCCTGAAAAATACCTTTTCTGATGATTCATGCACGTACAGAAATGAATTTATAGCTGAATAAAGATGACTGTGATGATTTTCATTTCTTTTTCTTTCAATTTGATTGCAATATCAGCAACTTACACAAATAAACTTATGTTCCCAACACGATTGTATTTAAGTAGGACAGAGAATTATTGAGTTTCAATTGGAATGCAACAGCGAGTACAATTTAATTCTCTAAGAAACATGTAATAGATGATAATAACTCTGGCAAGGAAGAAAGCAATTTATTTTAAAATGAATAATTCACAAATATGTGTAGATTATGCACAGATATTACTTTCAGGTACAAACTGGAAAAAAACCAAAAAAACTACTTTCACATGAACATTGTATCAAACGAAAGAAAAAGTACTAACAACTAATACGAAAATCACTCATTCCTATACAGTTTTTACTGAAAGATTCATTATGGAATTGAATGATATGTCATTCAAAGCAACGGTTCACAATATAATACGTGAAATGATAAAAATTAAAGTGAATGTCCAAATTAACAGGACCACGTACATTCGATTTGCAATTTTTTGATTTTGTAAGTTGGTATACTCGCCGCAAACATAGGTTCCAGTTGCAGCTGATTATCATGTTTGGTTTGTTGGAGAGAGGCATAAAAAATAGAAGCGTTTTGCGTGTTTTAAAGAATAAAATACAACCTTTGAAGAGAAGGGGTTGTATTTTCTCCCGTGTAATTCAATGTTTATATAAAAGTAGCTGTTTCAGGTGGACTTTCTTGCAGTTTGTGTCTGAAAGTTACTTCTTAGCATGATCTACACATCCATGTATAAAGTTATTTATTTTCAAATTGATTACTTCCTTCCTTTTTTTGGATGATTCCCACATCTTGTTTTTGTATCAAGATGCAGTAGTAGAAAGCCAAAAACCTTCTTTCCCACAAAATTACAAGCACTACAGAAAAATCCTTGAATCGCTCTAAGAGCGGTGCCTGTGCGAAAGAAACGATTCACATTGGATTCGAATCACTGGGGATCAAATCCATTTGGAAAAACGTTCTCAGGAAGATATGCAACTTCCTGCTGCCGGTGAAGACGTGCACCTGCAGCCGATATCCTGGAGTCCAAATGAAATGACGAGACAAGTGTGCTGTCATCAGCAAAGCAATATATTGGATTCTTCCTTTCCATCAATGAGTCGCTGATATACAATGAAAAGAGGGTTGGATCCAAAATAGATCTCATGAGAACGGTTGATTGTAAAAGTATTCAAGATATATCCTTCGAAGGCCACTTGCAAAGAAAGTTTCCACAGGAAGCTGGAGAGTCATACACAAAAATGATCCGACAAGCCATAGCATTGAAGTTTTGCCAGCAAACCCTCACGTCACATAAGGTCAAAGGACTTAGAAATATCAAGCGTAACAGCTCTTGACTCACCAGGTTTTTTGGTGCGTTATTCCAAATATGGGTGACGTACGATAGTTGTTTGTCTGTTGATCTCTGTTTTTGAAAGCCATATCGATGATCACTCAAGATGTTGAAGCCTTCCAAATATTTGAGAATTCACGGGATATATCTTCTAACAAGAAGGTTGGAAAGTCTGCAAAATACTAGTGCGAGCTAATTTGCGAACTTTTCAAGTAAGATGACGGGCACTTCATGAGGACCAAACGCCTTATTGATATTGAGCTGTTTCAGAATTTGCCTGACAAGACGTTGCCGAAAAGTGATTACTGACATTGTGGATTCTAGTGTGGAAATAGTGGGTGGTGCCTTTCCCAATCGACTGTGGAGTGGGTCGTACATTGTTCAGCCAGTGAATTTGCTTTTTCTATGGCTGTTGTTGTAATTGAACCATCCGCTGGTGATAGTGATGGAATTGTGGATTTGTTAAGTTTTCAATGACAGGTTCAGCTACCGACCAGAAGGATCCAGACCCGTTGGGATTGGCAAGCAGTTTATCCCGTAACCTAGTTCAGCTTTTGGAAATGTGGTATTTGCGCTCCTGCTTGCAGGCAAAATATTTAGAGGCAACAGCTTGGTCGCAATTTTTGTTGAACCAACATTCGAAAAAAATTAATCTGAGAATTCGCATCAAATTTTGTATAACAATGAGATAGAAACCTTCGGTGTGAAAGCTGAATAACTTTTTTCGAGTTCAATTGCCCAAACTGATATTGTTGCACTCGACGCGCGTTTCGCCAACAAAGTTAGTATCCTCAGAAGAAGAAAATTGATGCTCCTGAGGATGCTAACTTTGTTGGTAAAAGGCGTGTCGGATGCAAAAAATCAGTTTGGTGTTAGGGCAATTGATCTCGAAAAAAGTTAATCAATCAAATTTTGTGTGAAAAATGCAACTAGGTGCACAAAAATACTTGAAATGTTGACAGTGGCATCAGTGATCGTACTCTGAGTCAGAAAAATGTTTACAAGTGGTACAGCTTTTCACAGAAGGTTGACAAGATGTGAGGTGGCCTAAGATAAAAAAACAGAGATTGCATCTTTTGATACCACCAACTGATCTTCAGCTTTTCCCGTTTCAGTAAATGTTCACGCATATTTAATATGTCATTCTGGAAATAAAGACCTATTATTATTAATATAATTGAAAGAGAAAATAAGAATTGATGACAGTCCTCGTATTCACCTGTATGTCTGTCAATGTAGCCTGTCAATTCAATAATCGAACGTGATTTCTTATTTCACAATAATAGTTTATGTAGTACATTCCACTAATGGCTGAAAAATTATATTTCAAATTTAAGAAATCTTCGAAAGGCAGATGTAATAATGGCTGGTTTTTTCAAATAATCTTCTGTTGGCAATTTACAGAATTTATATAAGAGGTCTAGAATATATAAACCCTAATATTATAAATGTGAAAGTTTGTGAGGATGAATAACAGTATGTATGTATGTGTCTCTGTCATACCTAAACGACTGAATGGTTCCAGACGAAACTTCACATAAATACAGCTTATACAGTATCATCCCAAAGTATGCACCCAAAAGTATGCACCATATGGGAAACTTATTTATTAAGAGTTTTTCAACAAAAAGTTATTCTTGATAAAAGTGCATCTCCTAAAACTAAATTTACGAACTATCATATATCAATTTCTTATGTGGTAGCCACAATATGCAAAAACTGAGCTCTAAATACAATTGAATTTGATACTTTTTTCACAATGTACAGAATGATACAATTGTCGTTTTGAGTATTTAATATAGGTGAACTTCGTCTTTTACAAAAAGTAATTTGGATCAGTCATTTAGATTAACTTGACGAAATGCAGTAAGTCATCACTCGTCGCGTCTACTGTAAGATGACGAGGGACAATGCTCGAGGGTAGAGAGGCGATCTGAGCAATGAAGCGCCATCGCCGAGAATGCGACACGAAGGGCGTACAGACGCGTGAGGGGAGACGTCCTTGGTGGTTGTATTGATTTGCGAAACTTCTTTATAGTTAACATAATTTGATTCTTGAAGCTATTCATTACTTAGTGCAGTTCGCATATTTTTTTCAGTTACTGTATTTTTAAAGTGAAGATATAAACTGCTAGCTGTTGCTCGCGAAAAGGAAAAAACACATATTTCATAATTTTTTTTTCGTATAATGTTATTCAGATTGCTACGATTGCTACTGAAGAGCCGATAAGGCAAGTGTCTTACGGTGAAACATCGATGTACACCAGTGAGCATGACAGTGTTCCATGTAAGTGAAATTCTTATTTTCCTTTAGTATATTGTGTAGAAACCCTGTGAATGATATCTAATTTAATTTCATAACGAATGTTTGCAATACAAACTGAGTATAAAAAAGTGTATTCTGTATAATTCAATGTTTATATGAAAGTAGTTGTTTCAGTGGGGCTTTTTCTTCTAGTTTGTGCCTGAAAGTTCTTTGCATGATCTACAAATTTATGTAAACAGTTATTTCTTCCAAAATTGATTACTGCCTTCCTTTCTTTGGAAGATTTCCACATTGTTCTATATCAAGATGAAGTAAAGAAAGCCAAACACTTTCTTTTCAAAAAATTAGTCACTTCCAAAAATATAACCCTTTCAAATTAACTCTGATGATCTTCAAACTTGACTCAATCTCCGACCGAAGCGACAAACTCTTACAAAAGTTCAAAATAGATGAACACTTCAATCTAGCAGACCACTATTATGATCTTTATGCAGTCATTGTTCACTGTGGTTCTGGCGTTGAATCTTGTCATTATTACGCATTGGTCAAAGACGAAACGGACTGTTTTAAGTTTGACGATAGTCGTGTAACTAAATATTCTGGCAATATCATGAATTTATTGAAGCCTTTACAGACACACTACATTTTATTCTAGAAAAGAGAGGACATTGGCAGATCAAGATCTTCAGATGATGTGTTGCAGGTTTTTCCGGGTTTTCTTGCAGCTAAACAAACAAATGCGCCAATGGAATCAATCAAGTCGCTCCGTAGCGCCAATTAATTTTTGTTGTTGTTGTTTCATAATTTCATAATTTGTATTACTTCATATGGAAATATATTTTAAAAAAAATATTACAAATTATTACTATCTGGCGGAGTTGAAAAATATTGAAAATCATGATGCAAAGCTGATATTTATTGTCACAAATTATCTTTTTAAATTATACAATACTTCACGAAGAGAACTAAATACAAGTAAGATCAATACTTTCATACAATCTAACGAGTATGGTTATGAAAGTTTTTTGTTGATTTCATTGTTAGAAACTTCTTGTGTTTCATTTTTCGTCACTTCCTTCTCGATATCATTTTTCTTTATCTTCACTTCAGCCTGGGCATCAGAAGGTGGCTCATAGTTAACTTCGATTTCAATCTCTCTCTGATCTCTTATATTATCGAGCTGAGGGGTTTGATTGATTGGTATCGGTATTTGTTCGAGAATGAATTCGGGATTGATAATCTGCCCGTCACTTGATAATTGTTGCACACTTGCATTGGACTTTGGGTCGAAGGGGTATTGTAATTGAGGTCCTGAAATCAAAAGGCAATTAAGTAAAGCTTCAATCCATTTTGTGAATTTAGGAATTCATAAAAGTTTGTATTTTTGCATAGGGATCTCGTTAAAGGTATGATTCTGAATTATTGACTCTGAATTTTACAATTCTGAGAATTGTTGCGAAAAAATGGGTCCGGTTCTGTTTTTGTTGTATATTGATGATTTGACTATGATACATATATCTGGCAGCTTTACTCTATTCGCGAATGATACAACAATATTGTGGAAGGAAAAAACCCATTGGTATTTAATTTATTATCCTTGAATATCTCCAAAACAAATATAATAACATTTAAATGTCTGCTAAATGAACTGTCAATAGACAATGATATATTGGAAAACAAATTGAACACAAAATTTCTTGGTGTCTACATTGAGAATAGGCTCAGATTTGATGAACACGTCAGGCAATTCAAGTGTAAAATCTCCTCCGGATGTTATGCAGTGAGGGTGGTTTCTAACGAGCTGGATTTTCACACAGTAAAAACGGTTTACTACGCTTTAATTGAATCTCAAATGAGATATGGAATACCATTTTGGTGAACATGCAGTGCAACCCTTCTCTCATCTGTGTTAATATTACAGAAAAGGGCAGTAAGATGTCTTTGTAAAGTCAAACCTAGAGAGTCATGCAGAAATTATTTTGCGACCAATAAGATTTTAACCGTCGTTGCACTGTGCATTCTTGAAACTGTATGTTTGGTGCACAAACATAAAACGGAGTTTGACTTTGTCTCTTCTCCTTGTGCTACTCGTAATAGCATATTAAATACAAGACTTCCTATACCTAACTCAACATTATTCAAAGATTCCATTTTTTATAATGGTGGAAAATTATTCAATCACCTACCACTAGATATAAGGTCTCCAAATATGACCAACGTTCAATTCAAGAAAGCAGTTAGAAATTTACTAGCTGATAGACCCTATTACAGCTTGCAAAAGTATTTTAATGAATCATTTTGAAAGTGTATTCCATTTTATATTTATGTTTATTGTATTTGTACCTGTTTCATTCAAACCTTCAATAATTGCCAGTTTTTATCTATACACCATTAGTTATGCTTATTTCTATACCTACAAAGCTTTGTCGATGGGATACAAAATCTTTTGACAATAAAGTATATTTTGATTTTATTGTAGATATCCGTTTGAAATACAGTCATATAGGTTCCTAGGCAGGGATATGAAGTATGACGATAATTGTAAAAGATGGTGGTTCTTGAATCGATGATTGCTAAGATGGTGATTTCTGAACTAGTTAATTTATTAATTGACAAAACACATATTTTTTTTCGTCAAAATTTTTCTTAACACACACGTAACGGAATAAAAAACACAAAAAGCGAAAGTAAAAAAAGAAAGTGTATCTGAAACGTTTCAAAATAGACACCCACCTGGTGGAGCAAATGAATAAATCAACATCCTGAAGCTGTGCATGGAGCTTGAATTTCATATCCTTCTTGAGAAAATCTAAGTAATACGGAACATCAGTGAGACCGTAAACTTCAAAAATTTATCGTGAGTACTCACTTGAAGCTCACAGAGCTCAAAGATTTATGATATCACATGAAATATAACTGAATTTCTGCCATTAAAATATTAGTCCAGTTAGAAGAATGTACGGGGAAAGTGATATGTATGTTTGGAATTTCTATATTTTTTTAACAATAGGTAATAGGAATGGATAACGCTTCATATCACAGCCGATTAGTAGAACAGCTGCCAACTATGACCACCAGAAAAGCAGACATGCAGAGTTGGTTAGGACAAAAAGGAATTTCATTTTCTGAGGACCTGGTTAAGGCCGAGCTTATGAGTGTCATTAAACAGCATCGTGACAGATATCGCCAGCATGTGGTATATACAATAGCTAGTGCTGAAGGCATCACCATTTTGAGTCTTCCTCCTTACCATTGCGAGTTAAATCAAATAGAATTATTCTGGGCTCAAATTAAGGGTTACGCATCTCGTGAAAACGTGACATATACAATCACTGATGTCCAACGTTTATTAGAACTCGCAATGGAACGGATACCGAAAGAAGATTGGGCTAATTTTGTAGCTCATGTGATCAAGAAAGAAGAGAAAATGTGGAGATTGGACGGGATGGTAGACACTGTTTTCGAACAAATAATAATAGATTTAGGTGTGACCGGGGATTCCTCTTCGGACGAGTCAATGGATTCTGGAACTTCATAAGCATAACATAGATAATTATTCCTTTGTTTTGTAATTCTCTTTCTATATAAAAGAAGCCTGATAATTATTTTTGTAATT
>WOGN01004773.1:0-13763 GCA_015342105.1 Leptinotarsa texana | reverse complement strand
AATATAGGAAAAGTACGTATAGTTTTTTTACATCTATAAAAATAGACGCGAAAGTGACGAAATTGGCCGATTCTTGATGAACATGCATTACTTATTCGAATAACACTTTATTGTGAGATTTTCACTGACCAGTTGATAAAATAGCAAACAACTGCAATACGTGTTTCGCTATACAATACCTTTCTCAAGCATTTTCATATCGCACAATAAAGTGTGTCTTTCATGACACCTGTTTAAACAATTTTGTTTCCTTTACTAGTCTGTACAGCTGGAGCTATGCCATATTTTTCAGGTTGTCCATAACTTGTTTGCCTCTTGTGATCCAAAGCTTCACATTAGCATGGAATATGACGTTCTCTCTGTTTCTGCAAAGACTGAAGCTAAGCTCTAAGGTTCTCTTTGTGAATGTTCCCGGGTGTGTTTTTCCAGTACACTTTATGTTTATTATGGATTCACAGACCAGTGTTGATGTCACTTTTTATTAAATTGGTATAATACCTCTTTTCATTTTGAACAGTCATCAGCTATGAAATACCATGTTAGAGATGATTTGTGTATGTATGACTTCAAGAAAGAGACTTCAAGACTCTGAAGCTCTATTGTATGCAAGAACTGATTTGCTGTATTTCCTTTTTGTCCTAACGGCTTTGGAAATAATATATATGCTTTGAGATGAAAAATGAAATGGAAATGTTCTCTAAAACTCATAAAAACATAGTATTGAAAATCGTCGAGATTTCATGAACTTTTGGAGTTTGGAGCACCCAGTATTGGCTGTTTTGTGTTATGATTCATAATAATAAATGAAATGAATTGTCAGATTTTGAAAGAAGAATTGTTAGTTTTTCGAGATTTTCGGTATTTCCGAAAATTTATTGGAGTCATTATAAAGGGTTTATTCCATTTGTGTCTTTTTCGATACGTATTCTCCACTGAGTAGATGCTATTTTACGAATTTTCATATCATTTAGCGACCGTGACAGGACATGGAAAAACTTTTGAAGACTTTAGATGTCCACCGAACTTTGTTCACAAGAATCTATACAGAAACCGTTCGACTGATGGAAAATGCGGATTTCGATATAGCTGGCGTAATGGGGAATGTCAAGCTGTTAGAAGAGAAGATTGAAGTTTTTCGAGATTTGGATAAGTAGCTACTAGAGAAGATGTTGGAAGAAGATACGCCTGCCGACGACTTAGATGATGAGGTAGCAAGGTTAGATAAACTGTTGAGTAATTATAATAGACTTAAGGCGAAAATTGATAGATATCTACTGAAAAATATTCTCTCTGAACACCCTTCTGTCACCACTGTCAACACAAGACGAAGTATGCGCAATATTAAGTTACCGAAAATTGAACTCAATAAATTTTGTGGCGATATTAAAAATTGGTTACCATTTTGGTCACAGTTTAGCCGAATTCATACTAATGAATCGATCCCTATTGAAGATAAGTTCCAAAACTTAATCCAAGCTACTGTACCCAACTCCCGAGCTCGTCAATTGGTAGAAAGTTACTCCTCTTCAGCTGAGAATTATCCGAAGATTATAGAGAGTCTTACATTTTGTTTTGTCCATGAAGTTTATATTCCCATTGACCATTGAAGTTTATATTCGAGAATTATTGAAGTTGATAACAACTAATTTGGGTTCTAAAGCAAAACAAATCTTTACGACCAAATTGAATCACAGTTAAGATCTTTAGATACACTTGGCATAACATCGGATAAATGTGCTTCTTTGATTTGTTCTCTGGTTGAGAATTGCTTACCGGAAGGAATTCTAAGAGTTTGGCAGCGTAGTTGCAATTTTGATTGAACAACTACTTCGAAATCAAAATTAGGTAAACTGATAGATTTTTTGAGAAGAGAAGTAGGAAAATGAACAAAGAATTTCACTTGTCAAATCTCGTTTTGATATTCACCAGAAAAAGAAATGTTGATTTTAATTCACCGAGTACATTTACTTCGATACCAACTGCATGTGTTCTGTCAAACTCTCGAAACCAAATGTGTTTTCTGTAATAAAACGATTAATTTCTCTACTGATTGCGATGATAATAAAATAAAAAAAATTGTCTTTTGACGAAAAACGTAAAATTTTGATCAAAGGTGGTAGATGTTATATATGTTTGAGATTCGGGCATGTTGCTCCTAGATGTTCTTAATGTAAGGGTAAGCATGCTACTTCAATGTGCGATCAAATAGCGAAACCTGTTGAGAAGAATAAACATTTCCAGACGGATTCCGAAAACATTGAGACAGTAGAAAGTTTATCCAATTATTCTTTCAATGGGGTATTTTTGCAAACGTTAGTTGTCAGAATAGGTAAATCACGTTTAGTCCGAGTCATCATAGATACCGATTCTCATCGTTCGTATATTTAAAAAAATCTTGCTTTGGAAATGAAATATGGATCGCTAAGACAGGAACAAATTATACATGCTCTTTTTGGAGGAGTTTATTCCGAAGTTATCAATCATCATTGTTATAAGATGCTACAAGATGTTACACGCTACAAGATGTTACTGCGGAATATGAATGTCATTTTGAAGCTCTTATCTGTAGTCAAATTATTTCGATTCGAGAGGGTCCTTGGATGTTAGAACTCATTGAGTTAGGAATTTCGATATCTGACACTGAAAATGGTCCAATTGAAATTTTGATAGGTGCAGATATTGCAGGAAAACTATTCACTGGAAACCAACATACCATGAAAAGTGGTTTAGTTGCAATGGAAACGAAACTTGGTTGGACTCTGATGGGAAAAATATCTAGTGAATTGTCTGATGTTCCTGAATATTTATCGTTGATAGCTACTTCTTTGTTATGTCCGAACGATATATCTAGTTTATGGAATCTAGATGTTTTACGGATTGCAGATCCTGATGAAAGACAAACAAATAAATAATATGAGACCGTTATATAGAGAAAAATTTTCAAAACTATTTCTATGAATGATGAGGGTAGTTATGAAGTTGGGTTAATGTGGATGGATGGGCATCCGCTACTACCAAATAATTTTCACTCTGCAAAACGACGACTAGATAATCTCATGAAAAAATTGAGAAACGATGGATGTTATAATAATTCTGATGTGGTGTTAAATAACTGGCTTCAAGAAAAGATTATAGAAAAGGTTTCTATTGTAGAATATGATTCTGGTAGTTATGACGGCTCTACCCAAGAAAAAAATCATCCTTCTTCAAAAAAGGATATAATTTAATTGAATTGATTTCTTTTATATTGGTTGGTTTCAGACTTGAAAAGATTGGTGTGATTGCTGATATCCGGAAGGCTTTTTACAAATTAGTCTAAAGAACGAGGACCGAAATTTTCTGAAATTTTCATGGTACGATGAAGATGGTAACTTGCAGATATATCGACATGTCAGGGTAGTGCTTGGATTGTCTTGTTGTCCCTTCATCCTTGCTACAGTTATTTTTTTCCATCTCGATTCATTCCTCCACCATCCGGTAGCAAATTTCGGAATTTTGAATATCTCAAAACGAAAAAGCAGTTTTTATGTTGATAACTATGTAACAAGTGTGAGCAGTAAGGAAGAATTACATTATTTCACTTTAAATTCTACTGAAGTTATGAATTGGCAAATTTTATCTGCGCGATTGGCAATTCTCTCTTACAGACCATTCCAATTCTGAATTTTTGGGAGATGATGTATCACCTGTATTAGGATTGATATGGAATAGAAGAAGTGATACACTTGAAATGAATTTAGAATTTTTGGAAGATTTTGATGCGGAGATAATCACTAAAAGAGTTATTTTATCAACTGCTCACAAGGTTTTTGATCCCATTAGATTTATTTGTCCAGTGCAAATATGTTCTCGTATTTTGCTACAAGAAATCGGGAATTCAAAAAAATTGATTGGGATGTAGTGGTTCCTGAAGATATTAAAGAACAATTCCTCCTTTGACTAGAGGAGTTATCTTCTTTGAGGAAAATGAAAATAACTTGATGACTATCTATATCTACTGCTACCAGGAAAAGCTTGCATATATTTTGCAATGTAAGTAAAGATGCATATGCCTCTGTTATTTTTCTCAGAACTGAATCATCACACGACGTTAATTTACAGTCACAGCTAAAAATAGAGTAGCACCAATAAAAGATATAACGATTCCCAAACTTGAGCTGTTGGGGGCCACCATTGGTGTTAGATTGTTGATTTCTGTTTTGGATTCTATGGTTGATAAAATGAACTTAGAAATATTCTGCTGGACAGACTCATCTACTGAAAGCCATTTGTCTGGAATAGAATTCAAGAAATCCGGAAACCTAATTCAAAATCATCCCGGTTTCATGTACCTGGTTACATGAATCCGGCTGATCTTTCATCGAGAGGTTGTTTGTCAAATCAAATATTATTCCTGAAATGGTGGGAAGGTCCAGCCTGGTTGAGAAATAATTGGCCATAGCAAAATTTTGAATTGAACGACGAGTAGATTGTCCGGGAAAGGAAGATATCGCAAATATATTGATGAATATATCGAAAGATTTTTCTATGTTCTATAGGTATTTTTTACAAATACTAACAAAATCTGAATATGATGGATTGGATTTTCAGGTTTGTTTATAATAGTAAGAATCCAATTCGGAAAAGATCAGGACATATTTCTGCAGAAGAATTAAATAACGCTGAAGTGCATTTGATGAAGATAATTCAGAGTGAATCTTTTAATGGTGTTGAAAAAGAAAATATTCAAAGCCTGTCCCCTTTTTTGGATGAAAAATCTAATATCACTGAATGTGATGATTCATATGATTTTCTTTATCTTATTTTACTACTTTTAAGACATTTGGTGACTGGGACAATTGTTCTTCATTTACACCAACAGAGCTGCCATGCTGGAATACTAGTTGTACTTTGTAAAATCAGAGAATATTTTTGGATTCCTAGCAGAAGAAGAGTTGTGAAAAAAATATTGAATAAATGTATGAAGTGTAGGAGATTCAATGTACATCCATTGAATGTTTCGACTACAGTACTACCTAGTGATCGAGTGAAAGATGCTCCTATTTCTGAAGTTGTTGGGATATATTTAGTTTATGCGCAGTCTACAGAGCAGTAAATTTAGAGATCGTTACACCATTGTCAACTGAAATTTTCATACTCGCTCTAAAACGATTCATAGCACGGAGGGGGCAAACATCTACCATTTATACTGATAATGCCAGAAATTTTGTAGGAACTGAAAATTATTTGGAAAAATTGGATTGGAATAAGAAATCAGAAATTAGTGTCGTACAGAGAATTAAATGGAAATTCAATCCACCAGCTGCCGCATGGTGGGGCGGTTGGTGGGAGTGCCTCATTAGAATTGTGAAGGAGTTATTGAGAAAACAATTGAGAAGAGCAAGTTTGACTTACGAAGAATTTTTTTTAGTTGTATGTGAGTGTGAAGCAGTGATAAACGCAAGACTTTTGACTTACCTTTCAGAGAATAATGATGATTTGGTGCCATTAACACCGTCGATATTCATGCAGGATATCAAAGAAATTGGAACTCCCGATTTGAACAACATAAATGCTGATTCTACAAAAAGACATTGGAAATATTTGCAGAAGTTGAGAGAAATGTTGAGGAGGAGATTCAGAAACGAGCTAATATTACTCAATAACAGAAAACAAATTCGAGAAATGAAAGTAGGGGATTTAGTTCTCATCCTTTGGAGTTGGATATTCGAGAAGATTAACTTTTGAAACTCAAATTCAGAAGTGACAGAAAAGAAGGAGAGAGAGAGAGAAAAGAAAGTTCAGAGGAGAGTTGAACCTACAGAAATTCAAACAAGATCTGGTAGAATAGTTCATCCACCTAATAGACTGACCTATTGATATTTTCAAATTCGAGTTATAAGTTTTGTTCCATTATGACTCAAAAAGTGGAAGTGTATGGAAAATCGTCGAGATTAAATGAACTTTTGGATTTTGGAGTTTGGAGCACCCAGTATTGGCTGTTTTGTGTTCTGATTCATGAGAATAAATGAAATAATTTGTAAGATTTTGAAAGAAGAATTGTTAGATTGAAAGTTTTCGAAATTTTCTGCGTTTTTGAAAAGTTATTAGAGTCTTTATAAAGAGTTTATTCCATTTGTATCCTTTTCGATACGCATTCTTCACCGGGTAGGTGCTGATTTATGAATTTTTATAACACATACCATGTACTTCTGATAACAAAAGTAGGGAAAAACTATAAAACTAATGTAATGAAGGTTTGAATGAATGATATTGTGGTGTTAAATAATAGCCAAACCTGTGATAAAGAGATAATCCCATGTCTCTGAGTTTATTTGGCGTAAAGCTGGCATAAAGATGGAACATTTTCTCTCTTAATTCTGCGAAACTTGTAACTCTCTGGAAATCATGCCAATAGATACATTCTTCCAGATAGCCCCAAAGAGAGAAATCATTCGTAGATAAATCTGGTGATCTGGTGATCTTAATCGTATCACGTGAAGCTGTATATCGACTAGAAAACCCATTTAGGAGAAATTGTATCACTGGTCATGCATTGTGATGTGAAAGGGTAATGACGAGGACGATGAAGCACATCCAGGGCTATGATCGGCCCAGAACTCTTCTGCGGGGTAGCGAAAGCATTTATAAATACATCCATAAATTCATGTATGCAAGATGGAATAAGCTCCTAGGAATGAGGCAGGCGAAAGAGTTCATAAAGAAACCATCTCCTAGATTCACGGAAGACCTGCTAAACCCTAACCGTAAGGTTGTAAGGGTAGTGGTGGGTCTACTAACAGGGCATAGCTGACTCAGGATACATATGAGCAATATGGGTCTGACGGAAGAAACCCAATGCAGGTTCTGTCAAGAATAAAAATAAAAAAACGCACTGCATGTGGTCTGTGAATGCGAAGCAATAGCAAGGCTGAGACACGTAAGATGCGGGAAAGAGAAACCAGAAGCTGTCAGCTATATGAACGGGTCAGTGTCAAGGCTATGGAGTCTCATTAAAGAGTTCAAGCTAGACAATGAGCTCTAACAACCAAGGAGTATCACAATAGATCTGAAAAGGTGGCAGTGGATCAGGCTATGGGCTAGCTTCCCGACAACCTGAACTAATCTAATTGTGGCCTGAACAATCATCTTGTTGAAACCAAATGTTCACAAAATTAATAGAAAGTAGATGTACCGTTGAAATAATTTGATTTTTTAGTCGCTGTAGATAACCATTGATATAGGCGGGACCTAAAATATAATCTTCTAACATTCCTATAAAAACATTAAGGTGTTTTGGTTACTGAATACGCACAAGAATACAAAGGTGTTTTTTCATCAAGATAAACATCGAACAATGAATGGATTATATTTCCTACGTGAAAAAAATAATACGCTTTTCGTAAACGAATCATTTCCATTTAATTTTTCCGTCATGCTTTCACAAAATTCCTTTCGTGTAATGTAGTCATCGGGAAAAAATCCTGAGTTTTTTGTACTTTATACTAATGGTGATCATTCTTTTTCAAAATATACCGAACACTTCTATCACTCATATTTATTTGATTTGCACTTTGTTGACCCCTACAATATTCACTCGTTTCAATGGTGACACATATTGTTATTTTCCTATTTTGACAGTTTTTGGCTTTATACGTGCTTCCTTGGAAAATTGATACTTTCAGCAATTCTGAACAGATCCATATTTCTCAAACTTTTCAATACTTCGGTCTGTGACGGTATTGACCTATTTTTAAATGCCACAATTATTAGATTGATTGTATCTCGATTCGAGTGACCACCAAAATACCACTTTGAACTTTGTATCTTTTTTTCCATTTTAATCGTAAATATTTCAGAGTTCGCAAAACAGTATTTGATTTTAAATCATTATGGACTGACTGCTACTTAACATCTGTATATCATAGAAACCGTATTGCATATAAAGAAACATATAGACCGGTTTGGCTCTCATCCAATACTCGCCAAAATAAAGATATTAGATTCCGTCTTCCTTCTACTTCGATAGAAGATTCATATACAATGGCTTAGAAATATATAATGATTTATCTGGTGAATTCAAGAAAATAGATTCCTTTATTGAATTAAAGGAAGCAGTGAAAAAACTTTTTTTAGATAAAGCTTGCATACCACTGTGTCTTGATTGATGAAGTCACGTTATGGAGGAAACGCAGAAAAGTATTTCTAGAATATTGTATATACTTCAGCAACATTTGATGCTTCACAAGATAAAGAACTTCTTTGGAATACTAGGACTTAAATGAAAAAACACTTGCCTCTCAAATATCCATAATATACACTCACAGACAAAAATATTGCATAGTTTATGCAGTTTTTATTACTAAATGGTATATGTTGCAGTATCCGAACGTATAATCCAGATATTGAAACCTTATAACACACTTGTAGAAGAAGTAATGAAATATACTAGTTTTGGTAATATTGTTCAATCAGAACAACGAACAATGACTACGAAATGAAAGTTTTTTGAGACAACATAATAACAGTTCAGTACTTAGTGTTTTCTTCCCTAGCTCCTGGGCAAACACCGCAGAAGCTCTTTGATGGTTTCTAGTGGAATTCGATTCCATTCTTCCTGTGCAGCAATTCTTAATTCTGCAATCGAATCAAGAGTTGGATTTTGCGCTCGTATATGTCTTTTCAGGATAGTCGGTCGGTAGCCGGTCGGTTCGACGTGGGTGCTTTGTTAACTCACTCGAATTGAGTTCCGTGTTGGTCGGTGGTTCAAGTCCCAGGCTGAAGATCGATTTTCACTCAAACCGTGTTAGCAATCATACGTTAAAACGCAAGACCTCGTTAATACTCAGGTTTCGCCTTCTGTGAGTTGTCGTTTGAAGGGGTGTGACAGCTAGTTAACGCAAAAACAGATTTCAAATAGACTTTGAACAGATTTTAAACAGATTTTTGTCAGGATTATTTGGTTGACACTTCACTGTTTCAAGTCCAACAGCTTCAAGATACTGGGTGGCTGTTTTTGCATCATGTACACGAGCATTACCATGCATTAGCACGAAATTGTCGTAATCAATGAAGTCGCCGTAAGGTAAAACATGCTCTTCAAGGATGTTGCGTATGCACCAGTTGGCATTCATTCCTAAATTCACCTCTTTAAGTTCCCAACTAATGCCACCCCACAACATAATGTAACCACCATCACGTGTGATTCCTAACATGGTATGAATGAAGACATAAGAGATCCGTGTACTAAATAACGATAGTTGTTGGTGCAGGTGTTTTCAGTCGTAGACCCAGGACAAAGTTATCTACCTGCCTAGGAACTTATACGACAGTATTTCAAGCGAAAATTTACGCTATTGAATTGTGTGCGGAGAGATTGAATAAATCCAACCTCATTCACAAGTAAAAAAAATATTCTGGGATAGTCAGGCGGCGTTGAAAGCTTTTGGCTTCTACCGAGCAATGTCTAAATTGGTAGAAAATTGCCGAAAACGACTCTACCCGATAGGAAGACTTAACAGATTGTCTCTGGTCTGGATTCCTGGCTATACTGGCCTGGAAGGCAATGAAGCAGCGGACTCTTTTCCAAAGGAGGGTGTTGCAAGCGGTTTCATTGGGCCAGAATCTGTCATTGGCATCGCTTTGGGCTTTGCCAAAGAAACTCTGAACACCTGGATGGCAAAAAGATTTATGGACTTTTGGCAAAATCTCCCAGGATTGGCTCACTCCAAAGTATTTATTCACCCCTCGAAGCTTGATTCCAAACAGTTGTTGGACTACAGTAGGGATGAACTACGATGTCTAACAGGACTTCTTAAAGGTCACTGTCATTTGAATCATCATATTCAGAGACTTGAACTGCCGGAAGACAGTGTGTGTGTGTGCCTCTGTTTGGAAAATGATGAAAAAGCAGAGCAGCAGTTCGGCAGATCCGTACTCTCACCATATTATCTGGAAGACAATTTACCATACACTCGTTTAGAAGCTGGGTTTATTTGGCCGAGTGTGAATAAGTGTGAGCCACAATAAAACCTTGCGGGTTGCGGTGGAAGGTCGAATAGACCCACTCACTTTACGTGTTTTATTATAGAAGAGTTTTATTATAAAAATTATTGTAAATTCTAATGCTCCCCTTAAATATACTCCTCTCTCCTCACCACACACCTTTCCATACGTTTTTCCATTGATCAAAGCAGTGCTGAAAGTCTTCTTTGGTGAGGGCCTTCAAGAGCTCTGCTGGTGTTTGCTTTATCGCTTCCACTGTCTCAAATAGTGCCATTTTAAAAGCAGATTTTATCTTCGGAAACAAAAAAATCGCACATTGCCAAATCTGGCGAGTACGGCGGATTTTCGAGCACTGGAGTCTGTGCAAGTGCAAGTCGGGCCGTTTCTTACGAACTCATTCTCGCAGTGTTGCGAAAACTGACAAATAGTAAGTCTGGTTGACAGTCTCATCCTCTTGAACCCATTCAGTCGTCACGATACCGTTAATGTCGAAAAAAATTATTAACCTTGCCTTGAAGTTTGATTTGGACAACCTTGCTTTCTTGGCCCTCGCTGAATCGCATACACCACTCTAAAATACGCGCACGAGATAGAGAATTGTCCCCGTAGGCCTCTTGCAACAATTTACAGCACTCAGTCGGAGTTTTTTTCAAATTAACGTTCGTTTCAAACCGGTAAATACTGTAATAGAAACGAAAACGTGTTTTGGTACGTGAATAGAGAATATTTCCAGATACCCAATGCACTACTCGATTTTTTTCCACTCCTCTAGGGCGCCGGCCCTCTAGGCGCGCAAAATCGTTATTTAACAGCCGGGCCGGGTTTCGAAACAACTACTTTTATATGAGCATTGAATTAATCATACAAAAAACACTTTTTGCTATCCAGTTTGTACTCCAAACATTTTACAATGTTGGATAATTTATAGGATTGCTACACGGTACATAAAAGAGGTAAAATTTCACTCACATGGAACACATCCTCAATGACGGACATTCGATGTTTCAGATTGACATAATTGCCTTATGAGATCACAAGATTGTATGAAAATAGAGAAGTAGAAAGCCAAAAACCTCTCTTTCCATGATAGGATGTGTTTTGTGTGTGTCAGTCAGTGATAAAATCTTCATTTACTTCAGCCAATAATAGGTTATTTCATCCAAATTCAAATATAAATGAAACTACCTCCAAGGCTCGAATAGATTTGAGAAAAGGCAGTCCTACTCAGGATCAGTCTGAAGTTGCCTACACGACCCGACCACTACCGTTATGACTAACGTGACCATTTATTTATTTTGTCAGACCGGGACACAACTGCAGAAATATATAATAACAATTTTTTTAAAGTGTTTCAAAAGTATTTTATTATAGAAGATAGAATAATACGAAATATTCAAAGCACTAAATACAAAATTTTTAAATTGGCATGAGTTACTAACTAAGCCCCCAGTAGTGGCGTAACTTCTAAGTCGTATTTTTGTATTTGTCGGCTGAACACATTTTTTCAAATATCGGGTCTTGTTTTTAGATACATGTGTAAGTAAGTAGTCTGAGTATAGAATAGCTTTCAGAACTGCGAATATGGACCAGTGATAAAACACTGGTCCATATTTTGTACATTCGGGAAGAAACTCTGAATTAAAACAAAACATTGCAGTCGTTAACGGAAGACGGAACATCGGTAAGCTGCTTGCACAACCGGGACTATGTTGGCTTCGCTGGGGACACCGGGACAGACTGGCTGAAACCGGGACTGTCCCGCCCAAACCGGGACGTATGGTCACGTCAGTTATAACAGATCGAAACAATGTAGTCTGATATAGGATTGTGAATGCTTTCAAGCTCTGGTATCATCCAGTGCCATATTATCAACCAATAACTTTTCACTGGGTGATACTAACCCAAAGTAGGCAAATATTCAATTCTAAACTGTTATTATACTAACAGAATCCGAGATATTCGACTTAAGATAACTATTTTATGAATGTAATTACTACCCAGTGTAAATATGGAAATGAGTTCAACATATTGACCTATAACTAGAACAACTATCATGAAAAAGATATCTATCGGTCAACGAAATTATGAATATTTTGAACCAAAGATCTACAAAATCAACTGAATAGAAATGTAGCTACCACAACAACTGTGATTTGTAGTTGCATATTTGATAATTCAGTATTATATATTTCCCTATCTGTAGTTTGATGCCATCTTTTATTCATTTATTCTATTCAATCGACTTTTTCTCTCTCGTATTATGAAGCGATACAATGATACAAACAGTAATAAGAAGACTCGAATAAGTTGGTTTAAATTCAAAACGCCCTGCTAGAGTTCCTAGGCTTTTCCCATGCCACAGTTCTAGACGGTTACAATTTGCCATAGCCCATGTCAACTAGAATGAATATCAACGGGGAAAAATTCTTTCCACAGAAGAAACAAGAATTCAGTTATGGAAACCAGATGGACGCGGTCGAGTACACAAAAGATCGGGAGAACGTTTCGCAGAATGTAATCTTGTACATAACGTTAGCTTAAGAATCACACGTTAAAACTTAACTCGCACAAGTTTCTACTTCTGAGGGTGGTTGTTCGTAGGGGTATGATAGCTGGTTAACGGAAAAACAGATTTTTGTTAAACATATGTTGAATAGATGAAAGTAGTTGTTTCAAGAGGTCTTTTTCTTTCAATTTGTGTCTGAAAGTAAGTTCTTTGCATGATCCACACTTCTTAGGGGAATTGCTTTCTTCGCCTCTTCAGAAGATCCCCACATTTTTTTGTATGAAAATGAAGAAGTAGAAAGCCAAAACCTTTCTCAAAAAATTATTGAAGATGACAGTGTTCCATGTAAGTTGAATTTCCACCATTTAATATAACAGAATGTCTAGCAATCCTATGAATGATGTCTGATTCAATTCTATAACGAATGTTTGGAGTACAAACTGGATAGAAAAAAGTGTTCATTTGTACAATTCAATGTTCATAGAAAAATAGTTGTTTCGAAAAAATCTTTCTTTCTTGTAATTCGATGTTTATATGGAAATGGTTGTTTCAAGAGGGCTCTTTTTTCTAATTTGTGTCTGAAAGTTAGTATTCTTCATGATCTACACATCTTTGTAATGAGTTAATTTTTTAAATTAATTGCTTCATTCCTTTCGTTGGGAGAATCTTATTTTTTTTGTATAAAAATGGAGAAGTAGAAAGTCACAACCTTTTTTCTCAAAAATTATTCTCTTCTAAAAATATGTATACCTCTTCCATTTCAAACATCCTATTATCTAATGATAATAATAATCTTTACTGTTTCAAAAATGAAATTACAAGAAACTGAAACTAAATAACAAACTGACAATATAAAAATATACCACGGTGTTCATTGAATACCGCGGGAACAGAAAAGGTTTGATAATGAGAGTGACAAGTTGAAGTTAATTCTACATATCATACTCGTAAGGCGAGCGACATGTAAAAATCATCATATCAGGAAAACCAATAAAACAAAAAGAGACTCTGGAAATTTGTTATGCAAACCTGAATATCAATGCGGAAAACTCTCAGCCGCATGTAATATTTTTTTCGAAGATAAACCTCAAACTTTTGAGAAGCCACAGTCCTTTGTGTATTTCTGATATATACTACTCTTGGTGGAATCGAATGTGCCGAGTCACTTGAAATTGAAATCGAAATTGAGCTTGATATTGAGATTTAGATTGAGATTGAGATTGAGATTGAGATTGAGATTGAGATTGAGATTGAGATTGAGATTGAGATTGAG
>WOGN01004772.1:2166-13764 GCA_015342105.1 Leptinotarsa texana | reverse complement strand
CCCTTAAATGTGTCGTAACAGAGCCTATCAGGCGCATTTCTATTAAGCTTAGGGCTTTCATAGGCGGAGTGAACGAAATTCTTATGATCTAATATATTTGGGATCGTTTCAGGAGCGACCTCCGATGTTGAATTCGAATCAAAATATTTATCATCCAAAGTGAATTCGTCGTCAATACAATATCTTATCTGATTAAAATGTCTTTTCCAATTCAGATTATCTTTTGGAACCTTCACAATGCAAACATTTTTGCCGATAAATGTTTCTATTTTAGCCTTACACCACACGGGTGTTTTCCCTCGATAGTCCCTAACGTACACAATCTGTCCTATTCTGAAGTTGCTTTTTCTTTTCCCTTTATAATTACTTTCATTTACAACCTGCGATTCAACTAAATTATCTTTAACTAAGCACTGCTCCTTCCCGCTGGCCTGAGCAGGTCAAAACGGGTTCGAAGCGATCGCCCCAAAAACAACTTAGCAGGTGATTCCCCCGAAGAACAATGCGGGGTGTTTCTATATTGCAATAGAAATTTAAATAACGACAGATTCACGTCCACCAGCTGATTATCAGACAATTCTTTCAATAAAAAAGCTTTAACTGTTTTAACAGAGTTTTCAGCCGCGCCGTTTGAAGATGGATTATAAGGTGGTATGGTTACATGATTTATGCCAGTAACTTTGGTGAATGTACTGAATTCTTCTGAAATTAGCTGAGGGCCATTATCTGAAAATAACATTGAGGGTATTCCAAATCTTGAGTAAAGATCGCGCAATTTTTGAGTGGTCACTTTGCTTGTAATAGACGTCATCGGAAACACTTCTAGCCATTTGGAATAGGCGTCAGTCACAACCAAAAAGTATAAATTTTCCAAAGGTCCTAGAAAGTCTATATGAATTCTTTGCCAAATTACCTCCGGTATTGGCCACGATACCAAAGGCGTTTTTTCGGGGGTGCTGCGTGCCGACTGACATTCTTGAAATTTTTTTACCATCACTTCAATATCTTCACTGAGAGATGGCCACCATACGTAAGATCGAGCAAGTGACTTCGTCTTCACGATACCAAAATGTCAGCTATGCAGTTCGGCCAAAATTGTTTTACGTACAAAAGACGGAACTAAAACACGGTGCCCCCAAAGGAGAACATCATCTTTAATGCCAATTTCGAAACGTAATTTATAAAAAGGTTTTACTTCCTCGAGACAATTGGAAGGCCATCCATTTTTCACGTATAATACCACCTGCGATAATACAGGATCCATCATAGTTTTTTCTCGCATCCTAGTAACATCAACGGGTAAATATTCCGCATTGGATGAATTATTCAAGTTGATATGAGAATTTTCAAAATCTCTTATGCCTTCGTCGAAATCAAAATTTTTTGAATCACTGTCAGCATCAAGAATCGGCAGTCTGGAAAAGAAGTCTGCAATGTTAGCTGAGGTATTGACATACTCAATCGTGAAGTCAAACCCACTTAGGATATAAGCATAACGTTGTAAATGATTGGCTGCTATAGAAATTATTCCCTTTTTTGGGCCAAAAATACTAACTAATGGACGGGTGTCACAGCGCAAGATGAAATGTCGACCATATAAATATTGGTAAAAACGCTTGACAGCGAATACCACTGCTAGAGCTTCCTTATCTAACTGTGAATATTTTTTCTCCGAATCCGTCAACGTTCGAGACGCAAAGCACACGGGGCGCTCCACCCCGTCCTCACAAATCTGAGACAGAACCGCACCCAAACCGTAGGCACTACTATCCACGGTTAACGTAGATTTGAGGGCTGCATTGAAATGCACTTAAAATATATCGGAAAGTAGAACTATTTTGATTTTTTCAAATGCATCTTGGCAACTTTCAGTCCAATGCCATACTGCATTCTTCTTCAACAAACTGTACAACGGACTCACAATATTAGGCATACTCGGTATAAATCTGTTGTAATAAGCGACCATCCCCAAAAAAGATTTGAGTTGTGACACCGTTTTGGGCTCAGACATTCTTTCAATCGCCCTCAACTTTTCAGGGGCTTTGTGAATACCATTTTTATCATTAATCAGCCCAGATATGACACACTATCTGAAAAAAATACACATTTTTTTTTTATTGTCAAGCCACAATCTCGTAGAATATTGAATACTTTTTCCAAATTACTCAGGTGACTCTCTTTATTTTTGCCAGTGATAATGATATCATCCAAAAAACATTCTACTCCTTCCAGATTCATGAATAACTGTTCCATCATCTATGAAACTGCGCCGGCGCACAGGCCAAACCGTATTGCAGAACATTATAATGAAACAAACCCCTGTGTGTTGAAATAGTCGTCAGAATTTGCGATTCTGGATGTAACGGTACCTGTTGATAAGCATGTGCTAAATCAATTTTAGCTAACTCAATTTTTTTAATAAATCATCCATTCGAGGCAATGGATATTTACCGACTATCAAATGGGGATTTATTGTTATTTTATAATCGCCACATAACCTAACAGTGTTATCTTTTTTTAGGATCGGTACTACAGGTGTTGCCCACGAACTAAACTCCACTGAAGAAATTATTTTATTACTTAGAAGCCTATCAATCTCTTCATCAACTTTCTTCTTCATTGCAAATGGTAAAGGTAGAAATTTACAAAACCTAGGTTGAGCATTTGGATCGACTCGTAACTGCAACCGAAATTTATTGAAGCAACCTAGCTTGCTAGAAAACACCTTTGGAAATTTGTTCATAAAATAATCTTCAAATGACGTATTACCGTGTAAACCCATATTAAATGATCTTATAAAATTTCTGCCAAGAAGTGCTGGGCCTTTCGAATCGACCACACAAAAATCTAAAAAACTTCGTTTTGAACCATAATCTACTTGAAATTTTGCGATCCCCTCAGGTAGCACCCTATCTCCTGAAAAATTTGTGAGTTCAATGTTAGTTCCAAACAATTGGACCGTGGAAAAATATTTCTTAAACAACGAAAGTGGCAAAACCGATGTTGCAGCACCTGAATCTAATTCCATTTTCAAAGGAACGTTATTTAAACAAATATCTATAATTATAGACTCATCTGATTTCTGGCGAAGACACAAGACTTGTGAACCAATATTTTGTTCACACTGTAACATCGCATCAGCCTGTGAAATTAACTCTATTTGAATCAGATAATGTAGCTTATTTCTTTGTTTCTTGCAAACAGAACTCTGATGATCTTTAATTGAGCATGTATTACAAGTGTACCCACGATACGGACAAACATTCGCTAAATGATCTTTTCCGCAGCTAAAACACTTCACCTTAACACGAAACACTTCTCCAGCTGCTCTACCACCGAATGATGAATGCCCCTTTTCCACACTGGAACTACTGGAAGCCTCCTTGCGACCTCCGTTTCGTTGGAGGATTCGATGAACATCGATTTCATTAGGTTCATGTTTGATTTCGGAATCACACTGAAGCATTCCCACTTGGGCCGCTTCTTCTGTCAAGGCCACTTGTAATACATTTGAAAAAGTTACTGAATCCTTGCCCGGATTATATCCTGTGATGAATTTGTCACACAACTTCGTATCGAACGATTCACCAAAATCGCAATACATGGATAGCTTTTTCAACCGTGCACTCCATTCTTGGGCATTTTCAGTTTCCTGTTTGAATGCCGAATAAAAACTGAATCTTTCCACAAAAACAACATTTTGTTTCTTGAAATAATTATCCAAATGACCGGTTAATATCACCAAACTGGACGTTTCTGGCTCATCTGGTACACATAAAGTTTGAAGCAACCCGTATGCATCCTGGTGTAAGCCGTTTAGTAGTATTGCACGCTTAATATTGTCCTCAGTGATATTATTCGCAATAAAGTGCTGCTGCAACCTTTTCCAATGTACAACCCAGTCATTAACAGCTGGATTGAACTTCAGTTGAATTCCTCTCGGAGCCGCCATCCTTCCTCACTAGCACAAGTGTTTGTACTTTGTTCGCAAATGTATTAGCAATGAAGTAAGAATAAATAGCATCCCATCCTCGTCGCCAGAATATGTGATGTTTAAATGAAACTACGTTCTTACTTTCACAACACAAACTGTATTTTCTTGGAAAGGTAAGAAAACAAGTACACATAGGCTGCCAATAAGGAACACGTCCGAAAAACAGATGTTCCCCGGTGCGTGCGCCGTTTGTACTGATGGTATTGCCTATACAGAGTTGTTCAACTATACTACATTACACATGTTCAACTATACTACCTTACAGCATTGAAGTTTTTGACGATAATCTAGTCACCAAGGAATAACTTGATTTAATTTAGAAAAATGTTATTTCGAATCAGAACATTGAGAGTCAATGAGTCCTTTACCATGTCGTTTTATCCACAGCCATATTTGGTTCATAAAATGAAACAAAAAACTGAAAGACTGAAATAATTAGCACTAAAGTCAAATGTAGGTTGGAAATTGAATTTAGAGACACTTGAAATCAGATGAAGAGATGATATATGGTAGTACCAATCTCTGAGTAAAGGAGGTGACAAGAGAGAATGATCATGACTTGTTGGAATAGAATGAAAATATGGTTTTGAAGTTATGGACAGATAGTTGTAGACAACAAAACAAAGTGTTCATTTTTGGGAGCTGTCTGACTGTCTCCCAAGTCTCTGAGTAATACTGCAGTCTCAAAGGCTCATTGCTGTATCCTCCCATCTTTTTCATGAAACCTATGCAGATAATCTTGAGCCTTGTACTGTTTGGTACAGCAACTTTGCTGTCATATTCTTCTGGACATAACTTGGGTTGTTCATGAATTGTTTGCCCCCGGTGATCCAGTGCTCCACATTCGCATAAAATATGACAAGGTATTTCTGTCCTTCTGTTCCATTGCCTGCAGTTCAGATCTCCATTGTATTGAGCCGATTCCTACATTGCTGAAGCAGTTACTCAGTTCTTTTTTCGGATGACCCCTTCATGAAGGTCCTTCCGACACTCCAACTCACCCCAGCCAGGCAGGGGTTCAACGTGAAGGGCGGTACTGATGTCTGAGGACATCATGCCGCCATATACCATCTATATACTGTTTATAAGTCGCTCAAGTGTTTTCACCTATCCGCTCTTCACTTTTTCCGCTTTCCGTTTGGCGGGAATTGGTCATTTGAATTTCGCTTGATTAGAGGTTTTCATATGTTACGTTTCTCTACGCTAGCTTGACTAAATGCGTTGTTGGACAAAATATATGTGGCTTCTTCGAATTTTCTCCTAAACCAGTGATCCTCTTTGTGGATGATTTGAGCTTGAGCCCACTTGATGTTATGTTGATGAGTCCAAACATGCTCTTCTACTCCGTATTTGCAAACTTTCAATGGCATCTCAGTTTCACCGATGTATTATTCTCCACACTCGCAGGGTACCCGGTAAATGCAGTTCTTGAAATCGCAGTCCGCGTGGTTTTTTTCAGGATTTTCAAAAATCAATTTATATTATATTAGACAATGGAAGTCCGAACTGATGAAATACACCACGAAACATTGTCAACCAATCGGCTTCTTCGAGAAATTGGATTCATTTCTTTGAGTTGAAGTGGGTTCGAGTCGAAATAATATTTTGAAATACTAAAAAAAAACGCACTATAATAGTAACACAAATTGAAGAATTTTTCGAAAATAATATAATTGTGTTCAACATCGATGATAAGGTCTATGGCTTGATGCATCTGATGATTTTCAATAAGTCTGAAATCAGAATAAATCTATTTACAGAAAAATTAGAACTTAGGACTAATTATCGATGTTGAATACATTCTTAAATTGGTTTGGAATCATTTTTCAGTTTGTGTTGCTATCGAAACGTGTTTTTTTTTAGTTTATCGAACTTTTCATTCTCCCCTTTCAAGTTCGACTTGCTATTTCAAGCTCATTTGTTTCATTATGAAATATATATGCATGCGCAGACAGTGTGGTTGTCTCATTTGCTCTCACACAGAGGCTGTGTGAGAAAATTATTCAATTCTACATATTCTGATCACGATAATCATATAAACGCATGAAAATATTTATTTATTTGTTCATAAAACAACGATGAAATAAAAACAACAATAAAAATTACTTTACGCTCCGGGGCGACTTCATTGATTCCAGTGGCTCATTTGCTTTTTCAGCTGCAGGAAAACCCGGAAAAACCTGCATCACCACATCGATAATTGTACAAAGTTTCGAATCAAACTGTAAGTTTGAAGTCAGTCAAAATCGAGTTCACAAAAGTCGGTTACAGATGTGTGACAAAAGATGAATTATATTTCAATTTTCGAAAATGACTGACGTTCTTGCCTTAATCTGTCTCTTGCAGTGGCGTACGGAAATTATACTTACACAGATGAGGAAAAACGAAGATGAAATATATAGAACCACAACCTTGACAACAATGTTTTCTTCATGATGCAATTGTATTTTACAGAATTCAGTACCTATCATAATGAAATTATACTAAATTATCACAATTCAGATATAAAATATTGAATACATATGAAACAGCACTTGAAAAATATTTGGACCAGTCGAAAACAAAAAGTTCATGTTTTCCACACTTCATGAATTCGTCTTGAGGAAATGAAAAGTTAGGTGGTATACTGAAAGCTGCAAAATTATCATCAAAACCTTCATACTCATGAAGAATGAGAAAAACCATTCATATAATATTAGTTGTACAGCCTTCTGATCATAGAGAAGAGGAAGAGAAGGAGACGAACAGTGTAAATGTGAAGTTGAAAAATATTTCAATACGAACAGTTATATTGGTTTCGCCATTCGTAATAGAGCAGAGTACGATTATGTGGAGAGTAATTCACGTAACCGTTAGAACGACTTGAAGTCATATCATTTTCAGCAACAAGCAATAGTTTCGATTTTGTTGCACTGTAATGTCATTTCTAATTATGTCAATTTTCTCCGATCTGAAAATGGTTGTTTTGGCTAAGATTCGGCGGTCACAATAACGAGTCACTACCTATGACCCATAACAAACGAGCAGTTCTGATTTCTTGTAACGATGTTATAAGCTCATATGCTTCAAAAGCGCCTGCAAACGCCAACCCAGAGAGTTGCCGGCTTACGGCTCAGCCAGAGACCACTTGGTGTTAGGGTCACTGAGAAACGTTTTCGTCCAGCTCAGTGTGCTGAAGACGACACGCAACGAGATGACTCTACCTTAAATTAGTACTTTTTGTTTATTGTGCACCCGATGACAGGTAAGGAATGGTCTTTCTGTTATCAAGCTCAGCATATTTAAAATACAAAATTTGTTGTTACTGTCCGATGCAAGATGGATAGAAATACCATGGTGTAATCACTACTCAAGCCTATATAAAATATTTTATCGAAAACAATCGGTCTACGGCACTGTTGATTTTTGATGGATTGAAGAGACTCAACGTACTTTGGCAGTGCATCCATAGAGGCGCTATGCGCATACCAATGTTAACGTTTGGAATAGATTCTCATTCGATATTTCAACAACGTTAGGCCAATCTCTTTTCTCGCGTTGAGAGATTTTGATGCAAAAAAACCAACCGGTTTCAACAACAGTTTCTTTGCTTCTTTGTCGAGTGTTATCTGGTTTCTGCATGTCCTGAAATATCTAGTATTTTAGTGGAGCGATATTAGTAGTTTATATCGGACCCTATCAGTGGCCGACAAGAGAACTATAAGTCTGCTTACCGAGAGTGTAAATGACCTTATATACACTGGTTAACACCATTTGGGAATAGAGTTGACTGCTCTTATATGCTGGTCAAAGCTACCCAAGTATGAATTCAAGTGCTCCATTACAGCACCGGCCACTATAATGACGACTTCGTCAAAACTGCTAGTGACAGACATGTTGCTGTCACCGCTCGATTTCAAGTAAAATTCCCTTGAAATTGAACACACAGCACCTTCAGTATGCTGGTTGTAGCTGAACAAGTGGGTGATGCTACTACCCGTTGCCATCAGGAGATGGACAGCGCCGTGCTGTGCTGTGCCGGACAAGGGAGACAAGCTTTACAGGGACTCTCGTATACGGTAGCAAATTATGGCGAAGGCACGAAATCTGATTTTTTTTTTGACATTTGATTATCATTAAATGTTTTGGGTTTCTGATTTGTTGTATATTTTTCCGTTTCTGCATTATTGAACATAGTAGTTTATAGATATGAAAGTGACTATTATTCCAGAATATAGCATTGTAATAACCTCCTAGGAAGAAGTGTCTGCGAATTCTTAAGATACTCCTCAACTGAAGATCTCCTCTTCATGCAGGAGGCCAAATACAAGATTCTTTTGGAATTGCCTTACCATTCAAAATTTGATGTGAAGAAATCTGCTTCTGATAACAGTAGCTGCCTCATTGAATTAACAAGCAGTCACGGTATACCGAGAGGGTATAGCTACCACATATTTTTACGAGTGGTGACGATTGGTGGGATATCGTTACTAGCTAATTCGTATGATCGTATTCGATTGATGAATTATCGTTACTACCTCAATCGTACCGTTACATGCTCATCGATATTGACCGTATAAGAATCGCCTGAGATTGTTTATAGAATTTTACTGCGTTTCTTGAAAAAATTAGGTCTATCTTGTCAATTGTTCCTGTGCAATATATACTTTTGACGATTTCAATCGTGGGCTCTGAAAATAATTTAACCCATGCACACAGGAATCCTGAATGAATATTAAAATCTCATGGAAGTCCATACTGTCCTCTCGAATACTTAGTAGAAGTTATAGAAGTTATTTTTGTGAAGAACTTCGGTACATGGATAAAAACAGGACAAATTAATACTCAACTACTATGAAGTCGACGTTGTCACGACGAAAGGGCGTAAGCGACATTTGGTAAGTTTTACAGGAGGCGGAAAAAACGTTTGATTGGGTTATATTTCAACTATACTTTACAATTTTTGCATAAATATTCCTCTGAAATGTCCTTCTCATTCATGAGAGAAAAAAATATCGAAAAGTACTGTAAATTATGCAGTTATTGAATAAAATGTCGCATACGCCTTTCTTCAGTTTTCGATTGGCGTATATCCATATCCATTTAATTTGGCGGTTAGAAGTCGATTACGAATTCCATTATTCGGCAATGAAATAAAAAAAAACATGGTGGTTATGACTTCGAAAAAATAAAATGAAGGATAATATGATTATTCCATTGAAACTCAAAAAGAAACACAATATATACTGTACAGAACAGAAAAAACACAACAAAGAATTTTATTTTTATTGTCTCAGAGACAGTTAAAAAATCGCAAAATCATCACAAACAGAAAAATAAAAACACATTTTCTCCAGATGAGCATAAGTAGTGAACAATAATATTAAAACATGGTTGAAGAAAAAATACTGGTATGCTCAAAATATTCATTCACGAATATTATCGATGTCTTCAATATCACTCTCGGGTAAAATATCAGAAACACTTTCATTTTCTTTGAGGAAAGAGTATTCCATGTGATACTGCCTCTTGATTTTCAAACTCTTGCAGAATTCTAAAAGATCATTCAATTCCTCTTTATTAATTGGCAGTTCTGAGCTATACGCTTTAGGAATATTACAGTTTTCATTGTAATTCTTTTCGATTTCATGACGATCCTTCAAATCATGATCTATGAAAACAGTAAACTTGTTAGAATTAAGGTTCGAAAATTCAGCCCGCTTCATATCAGTAACTTTTATGTATATACCTTGCAACGTCTTGACTCTTTTTGGAGCCTGTGTTTTCCAGTTCAATATATGTCTGAAATAAACAGGAATAACTTCATATGGTTTCGGTCCATGTCTTGCATTTCTAATAGTGATGATCCATTTAGAAAGTGCTTCGATATTCATGTTTGATATATACTTTTCTATCACCCCATGAACACTGTCCACAGATGTAAGTATGCCCAGCAACCAAAAATGTTATTGTGACCTCCTGAATCGATTTGTAACACTTCATGAAATGAATTATCATCGTGAGCATGAATTTATTTTCATTTTGGCCCGGACAATTATTACAAAAAAGTGAAATTGACTGATATTCTCCTGCATTGTCAAGATCAAAATGGTAGGTAGTTGAATAAATTCGAACATATATCATTTGCCCCTCTCTTTCTCTTTCTCACCCCACAAAAAACAATATCCGTTTTTCGTTCTACATTCATGAACATCAGAGTTGTATACGGCATATTTCCGACTGAAACCATGAAGCATACTCGCCCCCTTTGGTGAGGCTAAAACTTTTTGCAAATCGAAAGGAACGACAAGGTATCCATGTTGTGAAGATCGGTTTTGTTCAGATAGAAAAAGTTGTTTAGGTCTATCTTTGTCGTTATGATGTTTCAAAAATTCTTCGCGGTCTTTCTCGGTTTTATCACAGTCCAACATATTCTCGAACTGAACACATTGGGAACACTTATCTTTTCTGGGAACGTGGATTCCAATATTATAATCTTTCTTGAAGAATTTTCTGAAACTAGAGATTTTTAGAGGCGTTTAGTTTTTTTTTCCAATTTTGTTGCTATATATCGTATAAAAGTTTGACATGTTTTTTATATCCACAAGCAAGTATAGTTTCGAACTTGAACTTCGACAATAATGTGAAGGAACCTTCGTAAGACTTTTAAAAAAGTTATGAAATTCATCTATTTGTTCAGGAGTAAGTTTATGTCTTGATTCAGTTTGCCCTCGCTTGTCCGAATTTCCTTGAATTATTTCTCGAATAGCAATTCTAACTAGTTTTTGACTGATGTTCAGAGTTTTCAAGTAAAACTGTAACATACTGTTTTCTGTATTTCATATTTCATGAAAAAATATTGATAAGTGAGGATGCGTCGTGAACTCCCATGTGTTCTTTTTCTTTTTCACACAGCCGTTAATATAGCTTCTTTCCCCAGTGAAACTCTCCAGCTTCCAGAATGAAGAAAAAAAAATGGATCTTTCCTCTTCGCTGAAAGTGTTGCAATGATTTACGCAATTATTGCCTCGACATGGATTGGGACGCACTTTCTTCTTTTCAAGTGATTCGTTTTCTTAATTGAGGTACTTTCTTCCTGAAGTTCCTCTTTTCTTGTTCATTTGGGATTTATTTGGTGACTTCCGTCGTTTCTTTCCTTCAAACGGTTCTTCATTCGAAGAGGTAGATGAACTGAAACTAGAACTATCACTTGAATCATTATATTGACTCATGTTCACTTCAAATATCTGAATGATTGCTTCCTGGACTAGGAACTGTCATCAATGTATCAGTTGGAGTTGGAGTTGCTCACTTCGGTAGCTGTGTTTCAGTCAATAAATCATCTTCACAAATCGCACTGGTATCACTAGTATCGAAATAATCGACAATTGATTTATCACAGTCTCGTGAGGTTTCAGTCTTTTCCCGATCTTGATTCCAACAAATGAGTTCCTGAATGTTGGTACATGTGGATTCGTTTATATGAAAACTTTCTGAATGGAAAGATATTGAATTATCGAAAGCAAAGTCTACAAGACCGTCATATAAATTTTGGTCACTATCTTGTGGAAAGAAGTAGTCTGATTGAATTTGATTCCCATTGTCATCCATAGCTTCTGCAGGAG
>WOGN01004771.1:0-13764 GCA_015342105.1 Leptinotarsa texana | reverse complement strand
CGGAAATGTCAGTTTCTGATCCAGAATTGTCTCAGAAATCCAAAAATGTTACAATATACAGGGTGTTCCATTTAAAAATTCAGAACCGGAGCCATTTCCGCTGAAACCGGAAGTGACCGGAAAGTGAAAAATATGTGAAAACATTCCTCTCCACATACCATTCAACTATACCAAATCTCATTTCAATTCTCCTAATAGTCTAGAAATTATGACTTGTCTAATAGATTCGTTGACACCCGGTATAGCTATGGTCTAATATTTGTGCCGGCAGCGTTTGCTATCACAGGCATTGAAAGCAATCATGAAATAATGATGCATTTTCCATGTGTAAAGAAAATATTTTTCGAATTTGATGGAAAAATAGTATGTTTCATTCGGAGTAATCCCCGACGGGTCGTCATTTAATAAGTTCTGATTTTTTTTCATGAATAATAGCTGTTTAGTTTCTATTGTGAATGGATGTGTGGGAGATTTGTACTGAAAGACTGTATGGGTAGTCTACGCATTTTCTCGAAGAGTTTTCAGTGCTATTCGTTAACTTACTCTTTCTTTCATGACGAGATAGTTTGAAGCTAATCGGATCAACTGCACTATAATTATAAAGTTTCTGTTGCCAGGCTGATGTGGAAGAATGTAGATAAATTTTACTTGTGATGCATTGGAGTGGAGTTCACGTGCTTCATCTCCAAGAGAAAGATTCAACTGATTTAATCTTCAGTTTGAAAATGATCAGTTGGTGTTTGAAACACGTGTCGAGGTGTTGAAAATAACGGTTTGGAATTGGGGTTAAACTCCAGTAATAATCATTTAAATAGCGTTAAGGAGTAATGATATTTGTTGTTATTGTATGTCGCATTGACATGAAAAATCAAAATATTCCCAGTAAAGTTCCTATTTATCTTGTTGGAAGATGTCTTGATTCATTCCCAAAAAGGGCAAGAAAATCTTCCAAATAACTATAGAACTTTCGCTTTGCTATCAGTAATATCAAAAATCATGGAGAAAGTCGTAAATCAAAATATCCTCAAATATTTGGAAAGCTTCAGCATCTTGAGCTATCATCAATAAGGCTTTCGGAAACAAAGGTCAACAGGCGACCTTCTATCGTACGTCACCCATATTTGTAATAACGCTATCGATAAATATGAAGAATCAAGAGCTGTTGCGCTTGATATTTCTAAGGCCTTTGAACGTGTGTGGTTTGACGGTTCACTGGCCAAACTTCGATGTTATGACTTGTCGGATCATTTTTGTGTATGGCTCTTCAGCTTCCTGAGAGAACGACCTGGCCGTCGATGGATATCTCTTGGATACTTTCACCATCAACGCTGGTGTACCCATATTGTCTCCAACTTTCTTTTTATTGTAAAACCAAGTATCCAATATACCGCTCCACTGATGATAGCACACTTGTCCCCTCATTCTATTTGTATTCCATGACATCGACTACGGAGGCACATCTTCACCGACAGCAAGAGGTTGCATATCTTAATGAGGATCTAGAATTGATTCCAAATTGGGGAGGAAGTAACCAGGTTCATTTTATTGCCACAAACACCCAGGCATCGTTCTTCTCCAAGGAGATAAATGTTCTCGAAGCAGATATAATAATGTCATGTCAGACACTTCTGCTTTCTGCTTATTTCTTGACAGAATCATGTTGCTGGAATTGCAAAGACGCTTCTCAAAAGTTTGGAAACATTCCGAACCAGAAAACTGTACACACCTCAGCAACTTTTGTTGCTTTATTGAGCTAAGATCAGACCTTCTTTGGAGTGTAGTTCTCATGTATGGAGGTCTGCCCGTCAAATATACCCTGAAGTTGCTGGATTCCATCCTGATTGGAGACGCGAACATTACGTGCAACCTTGATAGCCTGGAACATCGACGAAAGGTTGAAGATTTGTTTCTCTTCTATGGATACTTCCACGGGAGGTTTTCATCAAGAGCGATACATATCAGAAATACGCGACGGACTGTGGCTTCTCGCGTTTCGATATTCATCTCAGTACACCTCGATTTTCACTGTTTAAGAACTCTTTCATCTGGAGAACTGCGTTTATGTGGAATAAACTTACTGAGAACGTTTTTCAAAATGGATTTAATCTCAAGCGATCCAAATCCAATGTGAATCGCTACAGGCACCGCTCCGAGAACGCCTCAAGGATTTTCCTGTAGTGCTTGTATTTTGTCCTTTGACAAAGTAAGTTCAACAGTTCACCAAGTATCCAGTTTTTTTTTGTTAACTGACTGTGAATCTCAATACACGTAACTACTGGTAGTTTTTATGTAGTACCACTGAATAAAATTTAATTCTTCAGTGCTTTAGTGCTCAAGTTAGTTTTCCGTCAGAAATTATGGCTGAGCTCTTCATGTTAGTTACTGCCTGTAACCATGTAATTATGAAGTCAAATAGTAAAATGAGTAAATCTCTTGTGTAGGTTAAAAATGTCTAATAAATGTAAATACTATATTTCAAATGGCCATTCACATCTTCCTGTAGATGGAAATCCTATTCGAACTCATAAATAGAATCGTTTTATGCGGGCGAAAAGAAATGTGTTGCGCCACAAGATCTACGGGATATACGTCGAAGCATTTATGTAGTTGTGGGCTTTGCCATTTGTCCGTCAGTAATAAAGAAAACATGGAGACCAACTTTGTGAACGTCTCAATTCAACAGCCAAGTGCCAGAGGAAAAGGGTCTCTTCTGTTGAATATTTTATTTCAATTCGGCTTTGGAAAGATAAATTATCTCTCAAGTTGAACGAAACAAGACAAAGAGTTCCAGTAAAGATGGACGGCCAGAAAACGAATTGTTTTTTAGTACATGTGTAGAACATTTCTGATGACTGCGACTCCTTATATTGATCCTGTCCATCGGAAGTTTCAAGGGATGTGTCAGCTAAGTTATTTTGTGAATTTGAATTTGTTGTTTGAAAAAATTAAGAGGCGGTTTATGTTTCTGAAGTGGCACATATAGTTATTAACGTAGTTTTAATTATACATTTCGAATTAAAAAATTATTCAAGGTAATTCTGGTCGGTCAACTCATCAGCTGAATATTATGTTGTTCTTTAACTAGTTTTGGATGAAATCGAGAGATTCATTAGAAAAAATAACGTGTTCTATATTCAGAATAGGTCATCGCAATAAAAAATCTTGAAAAAAGTTTGTTTTCTTTCGAAATATAGAATATATCATATCCTCAGTATCTCTCCATTTGTTGAATTGATGTAGTGCAATACCATATGCACTACATATGTGTTTTTTGAAAAATATCTGTACATACCTGAAATAGCTGAAAGTAGGTGAAAGTCCTTGACATGTGAAAATTTGTCTTCTTATCGTGTTATACGAAGCAACGGCCAATCTACAATTTAGGGAAAATAGTTAGTGGGAAAAATACTGGATTGTTCTTCAACTATCCTCAAACTCCTAATTAATATGTAATGTTGAAAATAAGATAGACGAGTGATACGAAGCTGAAAATTTTCAAATAATTCACCGTAATAAAAAGAATGGAATTACCAAAATATCTCAAACTCTGGCTGATAAGAATTATAAAAGTATCGGAAAAACCATTATGATACGAGCAGAATTACTGCTTAAAGTGCATTACTAATGAAGAGTACGAAGTAGTACCATTTGTGCTAAATGGTGTTTTAAAAAAAAATAATATTGATCAGAATGTGAGAAATTGAATTTAAAAAACTTGACAGACAAGAAAACAGAGAGGATGAGAAATATAAGACATCTCAACTAATCGAAAACAAATTTTCGGAGAAATAAATGTCACAATGAAGATAAATATGTCAACAGAAAGAAAATTGTGTTTCGCAACAAAACATCGAAAGCAATACGGAAATAAAAATATAAGCAAAGGAGACAGCTGATATAGTAAGAAATTTTGGATATTGAGAGATACATTTTCTTCAAACGACATTTTTTCAGATTCTGAAAAGTTATAAACCTCAAAAAATAGTTTAAAAGAGATAAATCTATTTTGGATATTCATGCGGTACATCTGGAATGAAATTTCTTCAAAGTTTTTAGCAAAAAGAAACGGCAGTATTCACTTCAGGTAATCAAATTTTAATTCACTTCTGAAAATGTCAAGTTCAAAATCAAAATTGAATTTGCTACCGTTCAATTGGGGATGTAATGATCAATTCTGTATGTCACCAATGCAAATAGTAGCAGCTCAACAAAATGCAGGCAGGCAGGCATGTGTGGCATGGTTAAGTTGTTAGAAACGCTCGTTTCTAAATGCACAAAATGGAAAATGCAGGAAGATTATACATTTTCGTAAAATGTCAAAAAAAATGTCACGAGGAAAAGTGATGTTCACAATACTAGTTTCCTATAAATTTTTGCTTTCAGTTTGTATCTGTAGTTTTCATTTGACTTTTCAGTTGCTCAACTGTTTTGATTGTAATTAATTAGCGACATCATAGAAAAAAAATTGATTACATTCCAGTAAAGTACAGTATAATATTGCTCACTGATAAAAGATTTACAGAAAGTTAAATTCATTAAAATGATATTTACAAAATACAATACTACAATATGCGACGGACTGTGGCTGCTCTTCATTTCGAGGTTCATCTCAGTACACCTCGAACTTCAGTGTTAAAGAACTCTTTCATTTGGAAAACTGCGTTCATGTGGAATAAACTTCCTTAGATTGTTTTTCCAAATGGATAAAATTTCCAGCGATTCAAATCCGATGTGAATTTTCCTGCAGTGCTCAAACAATTTTATTTGTTTTCCAAATAGAGACTTGATATTTCTTTTCTTTATATATACCGATAAAATATTCCTTTCTTGAATCCAAAATATGGCAAATGCCAATGTATGTAGAGCTCAATTTTGTGTAATACGATGAATTTGCCACGGCAGGGCCAGATTTGCAAAATTGAGAAGAAATCGCCGGAAAACTGAATAGGTAACCATAGAAACCGGGCCATTAACTACAAGGAACCGCTTATATAATCAGGTTACGGGACCCTCCTTTGGCATGTCGGGTCACGGGTTGCTAGATATTTTATTTATTTCATTTTGTCGATCTAGATAGGTTTTTGTGCAATATTTCATGCAAGAGAAAGTGAAACGGGCGATACTGGGACAAGTGACAGAAACGAGGGTTAAGTTTTGGAAGTGAGAAAATTCATCAAGTAGCCTGAATTTTGTATATAATTATGAGATTGAATGAGATCTAGTATTATTACCCTATTAATTTTTAATAGCAGTAACGCAACCCATTTACTCAACATATTCTTCAAACACATCTCCGTGCATATCTTCACTGCAATCGCCAGAATACTTTGACTCAAACATGAATGAACTGATCTCATGAATGACTGGTAGACCAGACATCTAAAAATGTTTGACTAAACTTGTAATATTTGTGTCTTGCCACATTTTTTCTACAGTATAGCCAAGTTTCGTCCAGATAATATTTCTATTCTCACGTCGAATGTCGCGTATCTGCTTCAGATAATGTCTCCTCCAGCAAATAATTCCATCATTTTTATTAAGAACGATTTTCTATTTTTTCCAGCTGAAAGTCAATTTCTCCAAGTTTTCCACAATTTCTTTCTATCTATTATACCTATAAGTCAAAAAGTCTCGGGTCTAACACATAGATGTCGCTAGTTTTATTCCATTCACCGCTTTTTCAGTTAGTACTAACTCTCAAAAAAACTGTTGAAATTTCATAATATTGCACTCAGGAGTTTGTGAGTTTCATAAACTTCAACTCCCCATTTGATCTTCACAAACTTTATTTGAAAAATATATCATGACATGGTTGGCTAACACAGTAGCTTTATCAACAATAATTTGAATCACAGTGATCAACAGTGATTATCAACAGTGTTATCAACAGTGATGTGAATATTCAAATCCCTGTTAATGAAGCTAATATGTTAGCGAAACATATTTTTCAAATAAATCAAATCGAATCGTGAGTTGTAGTTTATGAAATTACTATGGATATTCATCAAGTAACGGCCGAATCAATCAGAGTTGTTGTGTTAAGAGTGACACTACTTTTATTATTTTTGTTATTCGTTACTTCGTGTTTTAATTTTACAAAGCTTTTTGATGGGAAAAATACAGTTTAAGCAAACCAATGTCTTTATAAGGACTCCGCCTCATCAGAAACACAATTAACCATTGGTTTGTTGACTTCAAACGTGCTCGTAGAGATACTGACGATGCAGAACGCAGTGAATCTCCAAATGAGGTAGTAACATCAGAAAACAGAAAAAAATCCACAAAATCGTTTTGAATGATCGAAGAGTGAAGTTGCGTGAGTTAGCTGACATTGTAAAGATAAGAAAAAAACATGTCGGCTTTATATTGCACAAGAATTTGACTATGAGAAAGCTCTATTCGAAGTGGGTGTCGCGCGAGCTCACTTTTGATCAAAAACAAGAACGTCTTAGTGATTCTGAGCAGTGTTTGGTCATGTTTAAACAAAACAAATCTGAATTTTTATGACAATGAATGAAACATGATTCCATCACTTAACTCCGGAATTGAAACGATCGTTATCTGAGTGGAGAGCAATTAGTGAACCTCGTCCAAAGCGTCTGGCTGGAAAGGTTATGGTATCGGTATTTTGGGATGTGCATGGTGTAATATCCATCGAGTATCTTGATTGTGCAAATAACGTCAACAGTGAATATAATATAGCGTTTTTTTTGGAGCGTTTGAAGGTCGAAATTGCGGAAGGTCGACCCCATGAGAAATGAAAAAAAATTGCTGCTTCATCAAGACAATGCACAGTGTCACAAATCATTGAGCAAAATTGCATGAAATGGGCTTCAAATTGCTCCCGCATATACCGTATTCGCCAGATTTGTCTCTCAGCGACTACTAATAATATTATTATTACCTAACGCCTGAGGAAGCTGTTGTATAGCGAAATACGTGTCGCGGTTTTTGTAAAACCCTTCATAGTGAAAATCATATAATAAACTGTATCAATGAGTTTTAATATCGATTTTCATCAAGTATCGGCCAGTTTTATTCAATTGTAGACGCAATGAGTCAAGAATAATAACCTTCTGTATTTGTTCTGTCAAGACTTCTTGCATCATTACGGTAAGCTGGTATCATGTTCATTATTATTATTCCGTGTTAGGAATCATACGTTGAAAGTTAAGACCTCGTTAGGCCTTAGCTCACACATGCTTTGACTTCTGAGGGTTGTTGTTCATAGGAATGCGACAGCTGGTTAACTTAAAAACAGATTTCCATTATGGTAATTCTCAGTCTCATCAGGTATGACTAATCAGGTAATGTGTGCAGGTATGTGAAGGTCGAACGTCTGAAATGAATATTACATTTTAAAATTTTATCCGAGTTAATCATGTACACCTGAGGAACGTCGACTTGAAAATGATTTATCATTCCGCTGCTTAAGGAAATAGACTGTAGCAGCTACCGACGTATCTATCTCGGGAGTTCGTTCAATTTCTTACATGCTCTACGCCCTCCACTTCTTTTTCGTACCTTCATTGTTTGCGTTTTATTCAGTTTTTCGAACGCGGGAATCAAAATTTTAGAATTAAATAAAACTTATAGCAACTTCCTAGCAATCCATATATGTAGCACACGGACGTCGTAAGTAACACGTTGGCTCATATGTGACTATGTTTTTTAATAACGTCCATACAATCCACAGCTGTCTGAACGCAAAATTTTGGAAAGACTTAAATTATTATACGCATCGGGTGAAAAAGTTGGCAAAGTATTTATGAATCATTCTCGTATTACATTCGACGATGGAATGCTTTATTGACTTGTGACATTCGTAGATGTAGCATTTCTTTGTCGTCTTTATAATAAGTTACTGTGAAAATGTCAAAGCTACTTAGAATAAATCAAAACCCACGACCTTTTCGTTGAATCTTTCCGAATATTGTGTGTGAATCTTTTGTGTTTCATAAATAAATCACATTAACGCATTGCAAAGTATTCAGGAATTATTTTTGGGATATTCCATTACCGCAAATGTAGAATATGTAGTTTTACAATGATGGGGCACAATCTCATAGCAGAAAAGAAGCAAGAGTATGTAATTTTTCAAAGCGACATTTTCCTTACAAATGAATAGAAATATCGACTAGACTGACTCATTATTTGGTGAAAGTCTGTAACACTATTCATGATAAATAATTACCAACTTCCACAATATAGATTTCCGATAGGCATTTCACTACAAGTACAAGTAGTTTCCTCATTCGGTTTGGTACTCTACACTAATTCATAATTCAATACATAAATACAAATTATTGACCTTAATTGTAAGCATAACTTCAAGATAATACTCCTTATTGACCTTACGACCATATAGCAAGAACTTCTGATGCACTACGCTACGGCAATGGACCTTTTTCCCAAAGTACGAAAAATCACTCACTAGCAGCGCTAGTAGTTCGGTAGGGACAAACAATGCCTAATTCTCATATAAACATATGGTAAAGTATAACTGAAAAATAATGTTTTTAACATAAGAAGATGTGTCTGGAGCAAAACTAAAATTTGCAACTGTAATGGATAACAATGTTAAAACATTAAAACGTTGGCTTGCATGACGTAATTTAAAAGTAACTGAAATAAAAAGTGAAATAATAGACAGGTTAGTATACAGACTTTAGTAAAAGAGTAGCGGTAGATTCAAACTGTAATAAATGAAATCAAAAATAATTATGAATTTTAGATTCATTTTCGAGTGAAATATGAATCAAATATAAATGACAATGAAATAAATATAATTAAATATAATTAATGAATATGATTCAATAAACGATTGAGGTTATATCTCATTCTAATCAATGGTAATTAACTATGAAAAATTTACTTTCATTTCATGTGTAGAGCATACATATGAATATTTATTTATTTTTTGCACCGCTCTCCTCGAAACATGTATCAATTTCACGTTTTCACGTTTTCTTCCGGATATCGATTATCCGACGTACAATTCGCAAAACAGAAATGCTTTGTTGGCATTATACTAGCACAAAATAGTTTTTTATATCAGATTTATATTTTTAAATAATAGATTAATATTACGTAAATAACACTGTATGGTGTGACACGTTCGCTGTACTATTCTCAGGAAAAAGGATAATTGAAAAAACGACCAAGCAGAACTTTGACATTTGATTGAACTTGGCGTGCTTTTTCTGGTCTTGGCTTTCCTGGGTCCTTGCATTGCGACAATTGGACTGCAGTCTCGATGTCATAACCATATGCATATGATTCGTCACCAGTTATGACCCTTTTGAGCAATCAATAATTCCTGAACGATGCTCATGAAATGGTTTTTTGGTCAAAATTCAGCAATTTTGGAACGAACTTTGCTGCCACACGCTTCATGAAAAAATTTCAGAAAAAAATTGCATGGTAACAGTCAACTATTATTACGACATCCTCCGCATTTTCTCCGTTAGTGATTCGACGATTCTCCATGAGAATTTTCCTCACTTTATCAACATTTTCATCGATCTTTGATGTGCTGGGGCGTCCTGGGTGCGCGGCGTTATTCCCATCTTTTCGACCTTCTGTGACAAACATGAGCCACATGAGTTTCTAATTGAATATACGTAGCCCGCAAAATTTGAATATCATGTACTCTATTTTTGAACAGAACACGTATATCTTCTTTATAGAATTATTTGATATATAATCGGTTGAACCATGAACATCCTTTCTTTCTATTTTCTAATCAACTCATCTTATACTATATAGAGTAGGTACGACATTTAACTTTGCTCTATGGTGGCAATGAAAGACTTTCTCTGTCGTAAACTGTGACATAAAATACATTTGTCTCGCAAATTACAAAATCCTGTAGTTTCTAGTAACAAAGTTATGTTCTGTATGAAAGCACATACAGTAATAACGTTGATAATTCCTTCATTTTGAGGAATTTCTGCATGGAATTCCCCATGTCAACAAATAAACAAGCTTTGCCACTCTGAAACCCGTTGATGTGCCGATGTGTGAAGATTCATTTTGAACTTAGGGATGTTTGTCGCGACTTAATTAATTAAATACTATTTCAAATGAAAAGTAGACTAATGGAATTTTGTGGAATTTTCCCCTCTGGGCGGTGATTCGGTAATAATTTTCTCTCTGTTTATGTTGCATGACTTGTTTGAATTCCAGAACTTCGAGTTTATTGCCTCCACTGACATGAAATATTTTGAAATACCTTCATTTCTGATATTTCATATCTGAAAAAAGGAGGGGATTCTTATTTCATCAATAAATGGTGAAGAACGTTTCTGGAAAATGATTGGTAGGAAATGTAACATGATAATATTATATATCAAGGTTTTATAAGTATTCTATGGGTATTATAAATAATCTTCAAGATACCAGCAAAATAGTCTTCAAGAACCAGCAAAATACAGATACAATAACAACTACAATTCACTTCTGTATGTCAGTAGACGTAAACTAGATTCTTCAATTGGCATTTTTGTGCCTTTACGAAGGCAAAGGTAATAATTTTTCATTTTTAAATTCACTATAGATCCAAAAACATGGCAATCAATTGACAAATGTATAAAATTTTTCCTACTCACGTTAATTTGTTGAATAAAATATGAGGTTTTGCATTTTTTTAGGATAGTTTAAAAAAGTAACATTCGGAAAATATAATGATCTTATTGATGAATTTTGTATTAGAAACTCAAAAGATAGTACTGTTTGACAGTACTATCTATTGAGCTATACATGGCTTGGAAAAAATTTTAACCAATAATATGAAATTTTAAAAAGTAAAATAATGTGTCCATATTGAAACACAGAGAGTATGTTTCAATGTATATAAGAATCTACATATCAAGTTTGGTTTCGAAGGAAACAAACTATTGAACTAATATTATATTTGACCAAAATTCCTTTCTCAGGTGTACGTAAAATAGTCAAAAACAAACCTTATGAACACAAGAGGCAATGTAATACAGGATTATTAAAACCTTTAGATGCTCATCTAATAAAATCATTGAAAAAAACAATATGTTACCAAAGCAACGAGATTCCTACAACTGAAATCATAAGGAAGAAGTTGAATAGTTCCGGCCATAATGTGAGCTGCTGTGACAAACTCTTCAGAATTGGATAAAGAAACTAGGATTCAGATTCAAAATAATAAACAAACGTCAAGCAGTTATGGAAAACAGAAGAATAGTAGAATTGCGTAACAAATACTTCGAACAAATAACTAAATATAGATAAGAACAACGTTAATTTTTCTGTTTGGTTGGAAGTTGGTATGGTACTCTCGACACAGTTACGAAAGGGTGGACTGATGGTTCGAGAATGTGTACGTCTAACATGCCTGTAAACAAAAAATTTCGACTATCCATTATGCACTGCAGAGGAAGTAAAGGATAAGTTCCGAATTCTTTGAAAAAAACTTGAGGACTGCAACGTTGACTATCGTAAGAACATGGAAAGAGAGAAAATAGAAATTCACCTTATTTTTTAACAGAGTAGTATATATGTCTACCTTTCCCCAAATAGTCCAAACTCATACCAGTTGTAAGTCGTATGTATATATTGTGGGTCGATATTACTCGATTCTGCGTGTACTTTGATGACTCAATTCCCATTGAAAATTTTTCCACATCCAATATCCTGTTGTCGTATCATATAGAAAATATTTCCTTCCTGGTATTTTCAATATTCCATTAATCATGGATTTCAAATCTGTTGAGACTTATTTAGATAATCGAAGTAACATTATCTGAAGCAAAACAGTGGTGATGGGAAAAATGAATGTTTTTGCCGAAAATGTGCTGCGATACTTTGAGACTGAATACTGTCCCTGTGAATGAATTTTCATATCAATAGTCTGTAACATTTCTACTACATGTCATAATCTGCTTCAATTTCAAATCAAGGCAATTCGATAGATAAATTGGAATAATTGTTTAATGTATTATCCAGTTTTGATAATGGAAAGTAATTGTTTAGGACGGGATTTTTTAATGCCTGTATATGATTTATATACTTTTCTAAAGTATCTTCAATGAAAAATGTATATTGTTATGTTTCCTGTCTCCAATTCATGTTATATTAATGGCAGAGTACAAAAAGAAAGAAGTATTGAAATGTGTTTTGCTATTCGAAATGAAAGTGATTTCTTCCATTTAAGTTTTAAAAAATCAATGGCTAAAGTGTAGATATGTGAATTTTTTACCATTTTTCAGATTAACGACAGCATATCTAATTCTTCGTTTTGTTGACAACTTGCTTTGTATATCTCATGACAACAAAATCAATAAATCATCCAAATGCGTATCTACTTTCAATGTTTCTGACAGACAATTATGATTATCTATTTAATTTTCAATTTTCACGAGATTTTCCAGATGTTTTGACACAAAAGCTCTTGAAAGTGACGAATGGATCGTATCAATCCAACGTTATAAATACTACTCGTGGATACTGATGATGTTTGAGTTCAACAGCAAACTCGCTTTACGAGTATACATACAACTAGTTAAGCCATTGAAAAGAGAGAACTCATAAGTACACTCGCCCGAAAAATAACACCTCGATCATAATTCAACAAAATGCGACTATAAAAGTCTTCGGCGTTTAACTTTTGCTTGATGTTTTCAGATATTTTTTCAAAACTTAATAAATTTTTGCCGATATATACTTCAAAAGTAAATATCCTTCAGTTAGGGAAGTATGAAAAATGAATAAATCAACAGAGTTTTCAAAAATATACCCATACACACCTATTTCATATATATTGTTGGTCCTATGTTAATTGAAACCTCATATGTATCAACTGCTCTAAAAATATTAAATACCCATCATCTTTTTTTACCTAGATATACGTCTATATATAGTCTGGGCTCAGTAGGCCCAAATTTCCTTTTCGGTTTCAGTTTTGATTATGTTCCAGACAATTTTACATTTTATTTTATCATCAAAGCAAAGCAGCAAAAGATGTGGATTCGATCAAGAAATTGGGAGATTACACCTGTACTCGGGGGGCTGAAGGTTCCACAATAGTTCTTAGATGGAAACTAATCTCTCTTACAAAAAAACTAAACGAGTTTTTGAATGTTTGCTGGAATTTATTTTCTTCTTCTGGAAGCTGAACTCTCAATTACTCTTGACGCTTCTAGTCTCTATACAAAATAGACAAATGTGGTGAAAGGATGAATGCAAATAATATCTAGCGTTGCAATACTGCACTTTGAAGGTATTGCACAGCAGTTTAAACGTGTTGATTCACAATCGTTGCTTTCATGCATATTCGTTTTAGGCCAGTGTAATTATTTTGAGGTAAAGCAATACCTATATAGATTCAGAGCTGATTTTCATGCAAAATATCTTTAACAAAATTGCCTAATTGTAAGGGTTCAATCTCAGGGTTTCTTGAAAGAGGTTGCTGCTGATCCAATTAGAAACAGGATAGGGTGCGAAACAGTCTATTTTCGGTTCGAGGGGGAGACAGAATACTTATTTGGTTGTTGACTTAGTTCTAAAATAATTACAAATGTTTAAATAACATTGTTAAAAGTAGTTAATAAAAACTTCACACACGTGTTACATCATTTATAGTCTTTAAAATCATTACCCACCTAAAATAATCACAGGCACGGTACTCGACGGTGAATATCTTCCTTAAGAACCACATTAATGTAATTTAGAACGAATTTCACTTCAAAAGCAAGAAAGAAAAATCTTCGAACAATCGAGCAAATATGGCAC
>WOGN01004770.1:0-13767 GCA_015342105.1 Leptinotarsa texana | reverse complement strand
AAAAAGTATAATGATTTTTTCTCATCAACAAAGAAATATGGCTGCTCTACAGTCACTTCTAGATCTTTTCACTTCCCAAGTGAAGGTCGAATTCTTTACGTACGATGAGGGACTGCCAATGGGATCGCCAATTCCACCGGTTATGGCCAATATTTGAATGAAGTGGTTTGAAACTCTGGCCATTGAAGAAGCCCACAAGAAGCTCCAAGTTTGGTTGAGATACGTAGATGACACCTTCATAATATGGAACCATGGAAATGCAGAACTAGACACTTTCCTGGAGCGCATCGGAAACCTAAGTTCTTCCATCACTTTCACAATGGAGAAGGAAGCCCACAATGGATTGCCTTTCTTAGATATATTGGTGAAGAGGACCGACACTAAATGAGAAACATCTGAATACCAAAAACCCACTCACAAAAGAAAGTATCTGAACAAAAAATCCAACAAGCATCAATCGACAGAAAGGAATCATCAAGACTCAACTAGACCGTGCCTTCGGGCTCTGTTATACACAGGAAGATCTCGAAAAAAAACAAGGCAACATCCAAAATAACCTTTGACGGAATGGTAACTCCAGAGTGATGGAAGAACAGGCTTAAGCTAGAAGTCACTATCCGTAGCAGCCTCACGAAAATCAGGCCACCAAACATGGACTGCGATTTCAAGAATTGCATTTACCGGATACCCTGCGAGTGCGGAGAATTATGCATCGGTGAAACTAAGAGGTCATTGAAAGTTCGCAGTGCTGAGCACAAAAAACACACACAGGGAGGAGAAACCAGCAAATCCGGAATAGCAGAGCACGTTTGGACTCATCAACATAACATCAAGTGGGCTTAAGCTGAAATCATCCACAAGAAGGAACACTGGTTCAGGAGAAAATTCAAAGAAGCTGGGAATATGCTGTCTAACAACGCATTTAGCCAAGCTAGCATGAAGACGCGTAACATTTGGAAACCTCTAATCAAGTGGAAAACGATCAACTCCCGCCAAACGATCATCTCCCGGTAAAACCAAGGAAGCGTGGAGAGGAAAGAGGGGGTAGGTGAAAGCACTGGAATGACCTATAAATAGTCAGATTTCTGAGGAAGTAGTGCAGTTATCATCCGAAGACGATTGTGGATACTAACAATCGAAACATCGTGACGTAACTTGGTTTGGAATCTTTTGATTTTTAATTTTTCATTTTTGTTAATAATATTTTTGATTTTTTCATTTTTAAATTTTCAGCTTGTATAAATATTTCAATTTTTAATTTTTTTGGTTTTTGCTTGTATGTTATTTTTTTGTAATTTCAGTTTGTTGTTTAATGAAATTGTTATTTTTTCGGTTAATCTTTATATTTTTTCACCGATATTTTTTCAAATCTATTTATATTATATTAGACAATGGAAGTCCGTACAGAAACATTGTCAGCCACCTTCAAACAAACATCAACAATTTTGCCGATTCACGAGATACAGGAAATTCTGATAAGTTGATCCGTTTAGTGAGAATTTCACAAAACTCGATACGTCTATCGAAATCATCTTCGTTCAATTCATAAACTAGACTAATCTCATATGGATGAAATTTGTACTTATGAAGGATTCTGAAAACGAGTAATTCCTGATTCTCGAGATAACTAAGTGAGAATTTTGCGAATTTTCCATTAGTGGAAATTATTAAAAGTACTCTGCTTCATCAGAAACAACAATTGAACGTTGGTTTGCTGACTTCAAACATGGTCGTAGAGTCACCGATGATGCAGAATGTAGTGGTCATCTAAATGATTCAGTAACACCAGAAAACATAGAAAAAACAAAATCGTTTTAAATGATCAAAAAGGAGAGTTGCTTGAGTTAGTTAACATTGTAAAGATATCATTCGATTGTGAGAGAAACCTTTGTTTAAAGTGGGTGCCGCACTGTTGACCAAAAACCAGAACGTCTGAGCAACACTTGGACATATTTGAACATAACAAATCGAAATTTTTTGCGTCGATATGTGACAATGGATGAAACATGGATCCATCACTCCACTTCGGAATCTAAACGATCGTCATCTGAGTGGAGAGCCACTGATGAACCTCGTCCAAAACTCCCGAAAGCACAAAAATCAGCTAGAAAGGTTATGGTCTTGGTATTTTGGGATGTGCGTGGTGTAATATTTATTGACTGTCTTGAGAAGAGAAGCACAGTGTCACAAATTAATGAAAACGGTGGCAAAACTGCATAGAAAGGGCTTTGAATTGCTCCCACATATACCATTTTCAACAGATTTGGCTCTCAGCGACTACTGGTTCTTTGCAGACCTCAAAAAAATGCTCACTAGTAAGAAGTTTTGCTCAAATGGAGAAGTTGTTGCTGAAACTTAGGCCTATTTGGAGGCAAAAGATGAATCGTCCCAAAAAAGTGGTACTGAAATGTATTGATGTGGATAAGTTGGTGAAAAAGTATGCAAGAGACTCTTTCCAGTTCAAATGTATGCCTTTTGCTATGACTACCAAGGGATATTCTGCTATAAAAGTCGACTTTTTGTTGAATAATTGCTCAAAACCAATTCTATCCTTTCCTATATTTTAGAATAGGTGTGACCTGATGCTCATTTCATCGAAACAAATGTTACATTCCTTATCTCGACTACTGAAGTTACTGATTTTTAGTTGGATGACATCAAAAATAACTTCATTGTATCCTGTATCGATAGGATATTTTCTGGTGATCCTCTGCAGTGCGGACCTGGAGGGTAGCTTGAAATATTTAGATAGATATTTATATATTTATATATAAAATACAAATGAACATAGGTACTAAATAGATTGAAGCAAAATTTGATGAGAGACAAAAAGAGGTTGTTCATTTAGCAAACATTCATTTCATTTTGTTTTGAATCGTTGATCTCAAATATTTTTTTATATTTTTGGGTTGATTGTTGTGAATCAAAACTTCAGTAAAAAATACAGATTCATTAGTTTTGGGTTGCATAGTTTGCTGATTATGAAGTGTGTCAGTCGAATGAAATTCTAATGTTTTTTGTTATTAATGACAGAATCTAGGAAAAGACATATTTGCTATTAATTGTAGATTATCTGGAACATATGAAGGAAAGTAGGCCCAAAAAAGGTTATTCAAATATACATTTCATACTTTGGTTTTGCAAAGATTTCAGTGCAAGTAATTGTTTTTCTACACATACAAATCAAAAGTTGATGTGGTTCAACATTTATTTTCCTTTGTGAATTTTCAATGGAACTGGAGGCATGTACTATTCGTGAAGTTGAATTTCATCAAAATAAGTTCATAATAAAAAGTTTGCATATTATTGACTCCACTATGTATGGTCTATAACAATTTATTTTATGATTTTCGTTATATTTTCATTACTTTTGTCTTAAATAATAAATAATAGAAAAGCATACCTTTAATTCGTCAATTGGAATACTTTGGTTTTGAGAAGATTTCAGTGGAAGTTATTGTTTTTCTACAGATACAAATCAAAACTTGATGTGGTTCAACAACTACTTTCTTCTGTGAATTTCCAGTGGAACTGGAGGCATATACTCTTCGAAAAGTTAAATTTCATCAAATTAAATTCATAATAAAAATTCTGCATATTAATGACTCCACTATATATGGTCTATAACAATTTATTTTATGATTTTCGTTATATGTTTATTACTTCAACCTTACATAATAAATAATAGAAAAACATACCTTTTTCGTCGATTGGAAATGAAAATAAAACGAATGCCGACATCACCTCGCAAATTACAGCAACCCACAGCTTGACACTTGAAACTAGACACAAATTTTTCACAAATACAAAACCACCACTTACAAAGGCTCACTCTGTAATAATATTCAATGCCTCAATTTGGCTCGCCTGGTAAACACCTTAGATTCAGTCGGTTACGATGTAGTTCAGCCGCGCATAAAATTCGAGGTGGGGAATCTAGACCCAAACATGGCGAGAAGTGAACTTACTTGTGTTTACTTCTATACGATGCATATATGAAAAACTGTAATTGATTTCGTGTGTTGGTAACGACAACCGATCAGAAGGGGCATTTTAGACGGAGTGAACCACCTAAAAATCTGGTCAATTGGTGGTCTTTCCGACCAAGTTTAATTAATTTCAGTTTTCCATATTAGAAAACTTTACTTACTTGCCTGATGGTTTTACTTCAGCTTTCTGTGCGGTATTAGCTGGGATTGTTGTTATTTTCCGTCGGATATCTGCTACACGTACCTGCAAAATCGTAGGTTTACATATATGGATATATCTGCGTGTTCTGTGTCTTCCATCCTCACAAGGATTTTTTCCACGTTTTGGCGTGACAGTAATAATCTATATAAATGAAGTAATATTTACGAATCATCCCATTTTTTGAAACAGTTGGGACGTATTTCAATTTCAGTGGCAATGACTTTGGTGTTTTTGAAGCTTATTGAGTGACCTGTTTCACGGTGGTGTTTGAAAAGGGATGATTTTGAGTCTGATTTACGAACAGCAAGCTCATGTTCATAGGATTTGTTGGTTACTCTTCTGTTGGTCAAGCCGATGTAAGTTTTGTATCAGGTGAAAGATGGTATTTCGCACATTCCTTATGCCTCATTAGGTATTGTGTCCTTAGGTGTTTGTAGAAAAGTGGAAATCTAGTTGGTGGTTGTAAATACTGTTTTTATATCGTGTCTCTTCAGCATTGTGCTCACTTTATCGGTAACATTTCATCGGGATAAGAAGAAAATGTTTCTGATGGTCAGTCTGTTCTTCGATATGTTTGGGATGTGAGAAACTGGTTTGCTGAAGTTGGATGGATCTTTGGATTTTGGATTGTTGTTTTGCCGAAGGGCGGATTTGAGTTCGTCTAGTTCCGTGGATGTATTTTGACTATCAGTGAGTCTGTTCAATCTGTGTATGAGAGAATTTGGAACAGGGCAGGAAGATGGACCTCAGCTATGACGTAGTGGTTAGTGATGGTATTTTGGGAACTTTGGTGTTTCAAGTAGTGGAATATTCGTTAATAGGCATACTGTATCAAAGCTGACAACGATAATAGTTTCCTAGATGTTGCATAATTTCAGGATTTCAATAAAGTGATAGGAATTCAGAATATATGATGAGGACTACTCGGCTAGTGAATGGAGAGTATTGGTAAGGCGTTTGGTAAGGACGTGAGTGGAAGATCTAAAGGCACTGATAATTGAACGAAGTGTAATGTTTGATTTATGTAGTTTTGGAAGACTTCGGTGTAAAAGAGTATTTTTCTCTTGGAATGGAAGATATTTCTTGTCAGCGGAAATTTTAGAGTTGTTGACTAGTGCTTATGATGTACTGTTTGGAACCTTTGATGTAGTAATGAATATTACTGGAGTTTTTTCCCAACACCAAATCGTTATTTTTACACCCCGACACGTGTTTTGATCACCAAGTGATCATCTTCAAGAGGAAGATAAAACAAAAGGAAGTTTTATCTTTCTCTTGAAGACTATCATTACTGCAGTTTCTTCCTGAAAGGACATTTTCGAACTAATACAATGAATTGAAAATTACATTGGATTGAAAAAATAAAAAAAAAACATAAACAAGGGTACACCATTTCAAAGTTGTCATTTCATCTAATGAAATGGGCTCCATATACGCCCATACTCTATATTCATAACTGTAAAATAGAATATTTTTTACATAAAAATTACTAATCTTTGAGTTTCCACAAAATATATAATCTTTCAGTTTGATGAGATCATCATTTCAGATTGAAATATGGAGTACTTTGTTATTATTATGTTTTATTAACTACAAATTTTCTATGAAACATTTGGCCCTAGGACATGATACGTAGCTGAAAATCTGAGAAAATCTATTTCAGTGGATTCAGTTCATCACTCACATACCAAACTCCTCGTCTGTAAAAATTTTTATTTTTCATCATCAGAATGGAGTATTTGCACAGTCTGAATTTTTGTATTCCAGCCTCTTTACTGTTTTTTTCATAACTTCTTCAGATAATTGATCGTACCTCTCTAAGTGATTTTTTTTTTCGAGTTTCCATAAGCTTTTTGCCTCATGTCGAATTTTTCCATTTATTTCCAATTCTCTTTCCGTGTTAGGAATCACACGTTAAAAGGTAAGACCTCATTAGTTCTTAGCTCGTACATGTTTCTCAACTTCTGAGAGTTGTCGTTCGTATGCAAACGACAGCTAATTAACGGGAAAACATATCTTTTTGAAACATAACAGATTCTGCTAGTTGTTTTGTTCACTTCAACCCACAAAAAACAGAAGTACTCTTAAAAATTAACAAATTTTTTTTTTCAACACGCTTCTATTCGTGAATTTCACTAGTTTGGACTTTCATTGTCTAATATGTAAAATGATTTGAAATCCCCGAAACAAGTGAAAATGGAGAATTAGAAATAAATACAATCATATTAAGCAAAAATAACCTGAAATGAAATAATAGTGAAATAAAATACAAGTAAAATTAAAACTATTAAACAAAAATAAAGAAATACAAATAAATATAAATAAAAATAAAACAAGTTAAGAGATTCCAAGCCACGTTAGTTCACAACGTTTCGATTGTTAGTATCGACAATCATCTTCGGGTGATGACTAGACTGATTCCTCCGAGAGATGAAATGGCCAATGGCCAATGAAATGGCCAACTCTTGCCAAACGAGCATTTCCCACTGAACCAGTGAAGTGGAGAAATATAAATTGGGGATAAGTGAAAGTAATCGAACGACCCAAAAATAGTCATCTCTCGTAGGAATCTGAGTCATCACCCGAAGACGATTGTAGATACTAACAATCGAAACATCGTGAACTAACGTGGCTTGGAATTTCCTTACTTGTTTTATCTTTATTTATATTTATATTCATTTATATTTCTTTTTTTGTTCAATCGTTTTAATTTTACTTGTATTTTATTTCACTATTATTTCATTTCAGGTTATTTTTGCTTAATATAATTGTTATTTTCAGCTATTTATTATTAATTCTTCTTTTTCAGTTGTTTCGGGGATTTCAAATCATTTTACATATCAGACAATGGAAGTCCGAAGTAGTGAAATTCATCATGAAACATTGTCAATCAATTTCAAACAAACGATTCACTTTTATGTTTGTTTGTAACCGATTCCTTCGGACTCGATTTTGACTAACTTCAAACGGACAAAATTTTAAACTTTTTACACTTTTCAACAATTGGTGACGATACAATAATTTCATAAGTGAACAAATGAGACAACTACCCAGTCTGCGAATGTGTATATATTTTATATTAAAACCAATGGGCTTGAAATAGCAAGCCAAACTGAAAAGTGTAAAATAGATAATAGTTCAAAATAAACTAAAAAATAGCCCTTTATAGCAATAATAACTGAAAACTCGAAAATAATTCAAAACTAATTTAAAATTAGTTTCGAATAACTCCTATGGCTTGATGTAACTAATGAGTTTTGATGAGCCTGGAATCAAAATAAATCTATATACAAAGCAAATAATTTTGTTGTGAAAAAGCGTGGGGTCCAAAATATCCATTGTTATGAGTACTTGGTAACGAGCTGTTTGGCGGATTGGAGCCATGATAAAAATATAATATCATTATTTTTTGGGTTCGAAGGCTGTGGATTGTTGGAATTTTCCCCAGTAGTTTTGAGTTCTGATACCTGTACCTGGCTAGGCAATTTCAGGCAATTCCAGAAAGAAATTCCAAAAGTCCATGGCCTTCGATCCTGTCAAATAGTAACACTAAAAACCTAAGTCGCGGAATCCCAAACCATTTTGACAATAAAACTTATAATTCAAAGTATCCCATGCTTTTTTACAAAAACATATTTTTTTACATTCATTCAGATTTCAGACTTATTAAAAGTCATTAGTTACTTATTATCTTATTATCTTACTTACTTATTCATCGATGTTGAACACAATCTCAAATTGCTTTCGAATTATTTTTCATTATTCAGTTTGTGTTGGTGTTGAAGCGTGTTTTTTTATTTTTTTTAGTTAACTTTTATTTATTTCATCATGTAATTTCTATATCTTCTGGGAAAATATTTATGATGATGTAAATACTGGCTTATTTCCTCTTTAACAAATTATAATGTTAGATACTCGAAAACAAACGAAATTCCATTTCGTGCAAAAATTAGTTACTTCTCTGATGTGATAAGAATACTGAAAGTTTTCATTTCATTCATCTTTTCAATGTTCAGGTTAAGCATCTATTTCAAAAACTCAGTTTTTCGAAGAATAAATTTACTTTTTATTTTACATAAGAAACTATTCTTATCACTTAATTTCCACATAATAGCAACTCCATTAGATTTCTATTAAAAAAATAATGAAACCAATTTTAAACTCCATTATACTTCACGGTAACTGATGCTTAGTCATCAAATCTGAAATCCTCATCCCATAGTAATCCAGAAATTTTATAAGCAGCCTAAATGTTCACTGTAATAAATATGATATAATCTGTTATTATCAAACGAACCAGTTTATGTAAAGCCCTCTCGCTAGAAGGAACTTTTGAAAAATAAATTATGAAACTGAAACGAGCAAAACTGTTAATGCGTTAAATTTTTCGCTTTGAAGCTGGAAATAATTTCGTGAACTGACAAACTGCTGTTTATATTTACACCCTAGTTGCGTCACACGAACAATGGGGTAGATACCACGTTATATGGCGTGGTAAAAGGTTTTAATTTCAGGGTAAAATACACAAGAAGAATACACAGCGCCATGAATAATTGCGTTCATTCACAATTAAATAAGAAGCGAGATTTCTAGATTAAAAATGGAGCTGTTAAGAGAATTGGCGGAGATTTTACAATCTATATAATTGCTGGCTTCTGTAATTAGTACTTTTGGTGAGTCCCATGAGATGGAAATTTTTCCGTCAGAAAGAAACTATTTCCGGTCGGAAAGATCAGAGTGGTTTCCAACTCGGTGAGCAGAGAAAATAATTTGAATCTGGAATGGAAAGATGGAGAAAGTGCAGAACTGAACTGAAGTACATCGACGGAGAAATTGAATGAATACGTAGAGAAAGATATTTTAAGTTATGGCATATTCATTATTTGTCATCATAAGCATTTTTTGAACATTTCACGATTCCGTAAAGAATCGCACGTGGATCTTGGTATCTACTTTTAATCTTTTCGGAGAAACAAAAAATGTGAGATAAGCTATAATCGGGAAAAAGAGTAAAGAAACTATGATGGAGCTAGTTACCGATAAAAATTTTATTTCTTGGTTGATAGATGTTGTGACAGAAACAGTTTCATGAACATTTACTGCACAACTAGGAAATTCATCAACAAACATTGAAGTGAACACGTCAGGATGAGTGGAATGAGTTGAAGCATAAAATGAATGATCTGGTACAAAAAGAAATGCTGAAAGAATTGAAATTTTTGTTATCGAATCTGAACAACATGTTTATGGAAAGAGAACCCAGAGCCATTCTGGTGTAGTCTGAAATTGTTCAAATGAATTGCGGAAAAAAGCAATACGAAGTAATTTTTCGAAACAAGTGAAGTTGGCAAAAGAAATAGTTTTCACTGTTTCGAAAAATGTAAATATTATAGTTGTTGGAAATGAAATTACAATCAAGAACTATATCATGAATATAAGTGATCAATAACTGGAGCTGCGGGATGAACCAAACTTCCATATTCAAACTTGAGAATATTTCTTTCCATTATATGTAGTTCCACGGGGGATCCCAGAAGTACCTACCCGAACCAATGAAGAAAATATAAAAATTTTGGAAAAAACTGTATTTATTCCTCAATATAATCTGCTTTCAGCTTTATTCGCTTTTTCTGATGACGTTCAATAAATTAGATACCGTTTTCATAATAAGAACTATCTTGCTCCTCAAAATAGTCATCAACTGCAAACATCACTTCTTCGTTGGGAAATCTTCGACCATTAAGTCATAAGGTCAGGGCGACTAGGGTGCATAAGGTAGCAATTCAAACTTGAATTCGTTGATTTTGGTCATTGCGATCAAGGCCGTAGCCAGGAGGAGAATCGAGGTGGATTGATCTTCCCCGACAGTTCTACAAGCAACGGCCATCCAGAAATTATATCAAATACAACGATTGGCTTGTTTAACCATCACAGGAGTCATGTGACTCCTGTGACACAATAACCACGGCAGGCAATGAAATTAATTACTGGTTTGTCCCCTCTGAGCCTGTACGTTAAGAAGGTTGGGTTAATGGCCATGTTACGATTGCATACGGCTAGTGTAAACCTCGAAGTGGGAATGAGTCAATTGAGGCTGAGCCTATGGGAGAAGCGCACACTACGCAACCTCTGCTGCAGGCAATCAGTGATGCAGTTGTACCCAGGTTTGTATTCAATAAACCCTACAAAATACAAATAAAACAGATCATGAAGCCAGATGCTACAAATGCAATACGCATATATACAGACGGCTCAAAAACCAAAGGAGGCTCAGGATGTGGAGTATACTCCAGAACATTAGGCCTAAGGATTGAGTGAAGAATGGGAAAAAATATCAGCGTGGTTCAACCAGAACTGGCTGGAATCTCAGTCATCACAAAAGAAATAATCACGAAAGAAATTTCTGACACAAAAATAACAATCTGCACTGATAGCAGACAAGCTCTATTAGCCTAGAACAGACAACGTGTTACCTCAGGGCTAGTACTAGAGTGCCACCAAGATTCAGCCGAAGCTTCGGTAGATAATAACATTATCCTGAGCTGGATTGAAGGACACGACAGGAGTGAAGGTGATTGCATTGCCGACTTTTCAGCCAAGGAAGCCAAGGAAACGGCTGGACTAAGGATTTTAGGATCCAGTGGCACCTACGGCCTGATGATTTCGACAATTGCGGAACTAGCCAACCGTTACATCCATGCTCAATCCCTAAAGGCATGGTATGAAATCAAAGGATGCACTCTTGCCAGGATTACCATGGGCGTCCCTGGGAAGCTATCGCCGAAGAATCATCTAGCGATGACCATCTACGCTTAACTGTAGGATTTCTGACTGCCCACTGTCAACTAAGAAAACACCTCCATGATATGCGGCTAGTGAAGATATGTGAACAGGAAGATGAAACTGTCAGGCATGTCCTATGCGAGTGTCTGGAGATATCGTCAATGAGAAACTGTGTGTTCGGCGAGTCTTGGCCTACACCTGCCGATACAAAGAAGATGTCTGCTAGTGACCTGTCCACCTTACTAGAGAAAACAGAATCGGCGTTGACTTAGGAGGACAACTACTTTGGAGGATTTACAATGTGTCACAAGTGGCCCATATGCTATGAGCCCCACTTACCCTTCCTACTCTACAGAAACAGATAACATTGGAATTATGAAATCCGTTGAAAAAATTTCATCAAGTCCTTGGCAAAATGAACCAAATGCTTAAAAGAAAATATTGAAAAAAACTTCTCCGGAACACAATGGAAAAATCTTACGGCAATGTGCGTATAAAATTTCAATGATCTTGGCGACACTACCTGTTTCCACATGTACCCCTGAAAGGCCTTCCTATCATCTGAAACGCCTCAAAACTTATTTAAGAAACTTCACAAGCCATGAATGACTAAACGGTTTGGCAAGGAGGTAATTGATTTGCTTGCTGCAAAGAAAGCTAAAAAACTAAATTTGATTTCGTGAAAAGAGGTTAATATTTTTGTAATGGTTTTTCAATGAATATATGATCATGTTACACATTCTGACTACGGCCTTGATTGCAATAATGTATCTTTCTTGATGAAACAACACTTATTTCATTCAACTGCGGCAGTTTTTTCTCGATTCCTTCACTCAAACGCTACAATAAGTTCCCATAATACTTGCAGTTGATAGTTTTAGTTTCACCTTTTTTATCATAATCAATGAAAATTATCCCATGTACATCTCAAAACACCAATACCATGCCCTTGCATGCAAGTAAAACGGTCTTCGCATTCTTTGGAGCTGATTCTTTCTTTCGAATTCTCTGTTCTGATTGTTCTTTATCAGTGAAGTAAAGTAATGGATCCACATTTCATCCATGGTTATGAAACGACACAAGAATTCTGCTTCGTTGCCCTGAAACTTCGCTAAGAACTCAATTAAAACATCTTCATTTCATTGTTTTTGCTCGAGTGTCAGCAAGCGCGGTACCTTTCTAGCACACAGCATTCTCATGTACAAATTTTCAAATAATATACGACGTACTCCACTTTTGAAATGCCTACTAAGTCTGGAGTCATCACCTTATTTGGTCGACCACTGCGATGCTCGTCTGGGCAGCTCATACGGCTCGTTTGAACTTTGCTACCCAATACTTCACTAGAATAAAAGAAGCACAAGACTCACCCATAGTACAATTTAGTCCAGCTTTGATATCGGTTGGCCTTTCAAATAATATTATCGTACTATATAACAATAAAAAAATTTCTTCCATTTTCACAAATTCACCGAAAACGTTCGCTATCAAAGGCTGCAAAACAAATACTAATTGGCGCGACGTCTTCAAACTTGAAACATATTCTCCATAGATTGTGTTATTTCTAATACATTGATTTCTTTCAAACAACTACCGCCATCTCTAGGTCAGGCAGAGTACTTCTGGGACCATTACCGAACTTCATAACAAATTCAGTAACTGGTGTGTCTCTAATCGATTAATACTTAACCACAACAAAACCATTCTTATGCAATACTCCATAGTAAAAATAGTATGGTCCGGAAATAAGTATACGTAACGCGATATTGATTGCATCAGAATTTACGAAGTTTTAGGCACGTTCTTAGACTCCAAAATATCTTTCAGAAATTGTATCGATCATATCAGCAAGAAAGTAAATAGTGAGTATTATGCCATTCTGCAGATGGAAACATCTTCAATAGGCTTCGCTTCTTACTATGCCCTCATATATCCCCATATATCCTATAATATAGTTGCAGTATCATCTCAAAGATTGCCGATATCAAAAAACAGAATAATATACCTGATTTTCGGAATGAAACAAACAGATTTTTGCAAAACCCTACATTATTGAAAACACTATCCTCACTGTACCATGTACATACATCATGAAATCAATATTGGCAATTAAATTACAACTCTCTAACCTCCCGACAAGTGGTGATAATCGCAACTGTAATAGAAGATACGCTACTCGCTTGCAGATACCACAACATAGAACAACCCTGTTCGAAAATTCCTCTTTCTTTACAGGGGTTCAACTAAGGAGGTTATTGGGAGTGGGAGGAATTACAGAATATTCAAAAACAAATTGGGAAAGCTTCTAATCAGTAAATTTTAAAGTAGATTACTTTTTTATTGAGTGACTATGGTGCCTGAATGCATTTTTCATGTATTTCAAATATGTATTCTATACTCTTAGGTATATGACCGTTGATAATAATAAGAATATTACTTTATGATTTTCAGTATTATTCAAGATTTATTTCATCTTTTCGGACTTCCATTGTCTAATCTAATATAAATTGATTTGAAAACCCTGAAAAAAACAATTACAAAATTAATAATGTTAACCGAAAATAACAATTTTATTAAACAAAAACAAAAAATTAACATACCAAACAAATAAAAATTAAAATATTAATAGAAGCTGAAAAAATAAATATTACAAAATTACTGTTGGCAAAATTGAAAACAAATTGAAAAAAATTAATTGAAGAGGTTTCAAACCAAGTTATGTCACATGGTGACATGGTGACAAGTTATGTCACATGGTGACATAACTTGGTTTGAAACCTCTTTAATTAATTT
>WOGN01004768.1:0-13767 GCA_015342105.1 Leptinotarsa texana | reverse complement strand
GAATTTCTTTTTTTGTAATATAATAATATTTTAAGAGCCTCTTTGATGTTAAAAACAAATTTTGAAAAATAAAAGTTGTCAAACTTGATGCAAAGTTTATCTAGTTTCAACGGGGCTTTCAAAACTATACAGTACTTGAGTTTTTCAATGAGCAAATGGCCTCACTGATGAAATACATCAAAATTAGTTGATACGGGAAAAATTCTGTGTGATGTTCACTATTCACTCTCTTATCATCGTAAATTTCTACTTCATCCCCACTTCAATACAAAAATCCAAGAAGTCGCTGCCAACCAAACTCCAGATAAGTTTCCATTGGGGAAAGATTTTGCAGAAAAATGCAGAGCTGCAAAAAATTTGGAAAGTGTGGTGGAGGAAATCACAGCTATCCCCTCGACCTCTTCGGCAAAAAACTTTCAGCGCCCAAGTCGCAGAAGCAAGTGGAAGTCACAGTTAAAGCAGGTAGAAGGGAGAGCCAGTCAGAAACAGCTTCAGAGATCCAGTTGAAGACAGTCCCAAAGACCGTTAACCAACAGCAAGGACAAATATTATCGCAGACACTAGAGGTAAACGAGAAATATGCTGGCAAAATTAAGAACTTCTACAAAGACTGGGAAAAACTCACGGATAATCAGCTCATTCTTAACTGGGTCAAAGGTTATAAAATCCCTTTTGGCAGAACACCATACCAACCTATGTCTCAAAAATCCGTTAAGTTAAATCATGGAACAGAAAAACTTTATCCTGCAAACATCAAAGCTCTCATTAAAATAGGTGCTGTAAAGAAAATGGAAATGTGCAAAGACCAATTTTCAACATTATTTCCTGAGAAAAAACCTAATGGAGAGTATAGGTTAATTCTCAACCTGAAACAACTGGATAAATTCTTGTCAATGCCACATTTCGAATTAAAAGATACTAGAATGGCCAAACATCTCATTTCAAAAAATTCTTTCTTTGCAATCATAGACCTAAAAGACGCTTATTTCGCAATCCCCATATATGAAAATCATAAAAAATATTCAAGATTCAAATTCAAAAATGATTTTTATGAATTTCAAGTTTCATGCTTTGGGTTTTGTACAGCCCCATATGAATTTTCTAAACTCTTAAAACCAATTTTGCTACATCTCAGAAGCATAAAACTGTTATCAGTTGCTTATCTCGATGATATCCTTCTTATAGCAAATACGGCAGACGAATGTAAAGCGAAAATTATAATAAACAAAAATAAAAGTACATTGTTTCTCACTCACGAAATAACATTTTTAGGTGTTATTTTCAACACAATTTCTATGAAAATGTTTCTAGCCTCAGAAAAGAAAGAAAAATTCAAAATATTTCTACAAGATCTTCGCCAGGGAAAAATAATGAAACATCAGAACATTTTCAGAATTCTTAGGATTCCTGATATCAATCAGTCCAGCCACTCAGTACGGGTGAATATATACAAAGCAGCTTGAGAGAGAAAAATGTATCGCTCTCAAACACAATCATGGAAATTATGATGGATATATCATGGATATATGATGTCACACGATCTCAATTGGTGGATGAATAACATTTATAATCAAGAAAACTTCAATGCACCAAAAAATACCTTACCGAAATTTTCACGGATGCATCTTTTACAGGGTGGGGAGTTTATTGTAACAATCAAAAAGCAAAAGGGGGCTGCAAACCTGACGAAGTAATTACCTAGAGCTTTTAGCCGCTTTTTATGTACTCAAAAGCTTCACAAAAGATTATTTCAATTGCCATATCCTACTATGTGTAGACAACACTACAGCCGTATCCTATATTAATAGAATGGGAGGTGTAACATATAAACATTTGAATGAATAAACTAAAAAGATATGGCAATAGTGTGAGCAAAAACAATTAATGATCTATGCGTCGTACATTAAGTCGGAAGAAAATCGTGAGGCGGATAAAGAATCAAGGCTACAAAACTTTGAAACAGAGTATTGTCTCACCCAGAGGTATTTCATAAGCTTACACGAAAATGTGGGAGCCCTGAAATCGATTTATTTGCTACTTATTTGAATACAAAATGCAAGCAATTCATTTCTTGGCATCCCGATCCGTACAGCATAGGAGTTGATGTTTTTACATTCTCATGGAATGAATTAAAAGCATTCATATTTTCACCTTTCTCACTGATTCCAAAAGTTCTCAGAAAATAGAGAACGGTAATTCAGAAGTCATTGTAGTTTTTCCAATATGAAAATCACAACCATGGTTTCCCAAACTAGAATCTATGATCGTTTCTGACATTTTCATATTTGTGCAAACACCCTCGGTACTTATGTCGCCTTTCAGGAAACTCTACCCGCTTTGGAGGCAGCTTATCCTGGGAGCAGCCATTTTATCAGGGAAGCCTTCAGCAGAAATCAGATTCCTACATCAGGTATAAATACCATGACAGCGTCATTGAGTTACAATACTCAAAAACAATGTAACAAGACTTATTTTGAGTGGTGAAAATTCTGCAAGGGTGAGAAATATATCATATTTCACCCAGAAACTAAAAATATCTTAGAATTTTGGAGCAAACAATTCTTCCATAAATACCAGCAGATCAGCTCTAAATCTAATTTCAGAAGCTGGAAAATGTAGTACAGTGAACAGGTTTCTGAAAGGAGTATTCAGAATTAAACCAACATTCCACAAATACAAGGAAATATGAGACCCAGAACCAGTTCTGGAGCACATACGTAGTCTATTTCCACTAGAGTCTTCGGATCTGAAAAAATCAACTTTAAGGTTAACACTTCTTTTGCCTTAGCCTCTGTGCAAAAAGTCCAGACACTAAGCTCTATTCGTTTATCGAATATTCTCATTCTGAAAGATGTAAATGAAATTCGTATAACAGACATTCCTAAAACTTCCAAGCCTAAAAATTCACAACCAAGGCTACAATTTCCATTTATCAGGGAAAAACCGGAACTATGTCTGGCCTTTACCATCTTATACTATATAAAGAAAACAAAAAATCTTAAAAAAGAAACTAATGAGCATTTAATTTTGACAATTAAGAAACCTCACCACCCTGCCACGTCACAAAGTCTGAGCACATGGATAAAAGAGGGTTTGCTACAAAGTGGCGTGGATACTGCCATTTTTGAAGGACACAGCACGAGACACGCTGCTTCATCAGCGGCGAATAGATCGGGGATGAACATATAACACATTCTTTCGGCTGCAGGTTGGTCAGCAAGGTCAGATACCTTCAATAAATTCTACAACATACCTTTGGTTACAAACGACTGTTTTGCGAATTACCTAAAAAAAGTCTAAAATTATCCTCTAGTTTTGAAATATTGTATTATATTACCTAATAATTTTCTTTTGTTTTTGCTGTAAATTTTACATTTGGTGGAATTCGCTTATATACTATTATTTTTAATATTGCATTACATATAATTTCATCTCTACTCAGCGTAACATTTCTTTATAAAAAATTATGTTACGTGGACATTCATTACCTGAAACCTAAAAATCGCCTTAGAATATTTAAACATCTACAAGGTGGTGAATCTATTCAGATGTGACCAAATTGAAGTATAATTAAGGATTAAACGACTTACTAAAGGAAGTTCAATCCAAATTATACGAGATCGGTCAAATCCGAATAGATTTACATCCCACCCTTTAACCTGAAACGAAAAGAGTGACTTTCAGCTAAGGAGTGGATACCCGCTCTAGAGGCGATCTTCAGCTCACGAATTATAATGACTCAAACCAGGGCCAAGAAACACGACAAAAGGTTCTTATCTTTCAACTTGCGCGTCCTAGCTATAGAAAGTATTACTACAAGGTGGTAAATCTATTCGGATGTGACCAATCTCCTATAATTTGAATTGGACTTCCTTAGGTTAGTCGTTTAATTCTTAATTATCTGCTCTAGTCAGTAAAACATCAATAAAATAAAATATATAGTTTTCAAATATGAAGTTTGCAGGGATCAAATTGTAAGGTGTAGGTTATGAAATTATAATGGATTTCATATATCGGCCGAGTCGATCGGAAAAAAAATTCCTTGATCTTTTTTTGCAAAATAGATATTGATATACTTTCATTGTTCTTAGTTATGAGTTATTCGAAATTTTTTTCTTTTGGAGTTCTTTTTTTTTCATGATATTTATGCCTAATACATTATGATGATAAAAAACGATTTTGTATTATTTGTGAACAATTTATTGTGGGGCCATTCTCGTATTTACATGAAGTTTCGTCGATGGACATTTTTTCATTGCCCCATAGATTGAACGTTCCATCATATATGTTCATTATTGTTACTCAGTATAATAGTCTTGATATTTTTAAAATTGATTTATTTATATAATTTCATAATTGTTTCCGAATAGAAACTTTGAAAGTTTAGTTATGGCAATAATTTTTTCCTGAAAATTTTCCTTCGAGTAAATCAGCACAAAGTATGGATATGAAATAACATTAGAGTTCTATGATGTACTCCAATGAAAAATAGTAGATAAAATCAAACCTCATTGTTGAACAAATGCAGAGAATTTGAGTTGATTTCGAAAGCATCTGTTACGCAATGTCATTTTCAGTTTAAAGAACACAAGAAAATTCAGTTTCAGAAAATCGTGAATAAAAACTGAAAATATCCACGAATTCAAATCAATACATGTTCCGAAAGGAATGATTGAATATTTTCACATATCATAAGCGCAAACCCCCAGAATCATTAATTGTCGTTACGATTTATAATTATTCTCTACACAAAGCTAATCAAATGATTACCTACTTGGAATACATACATTTGCTAGAAAAATCAAGCATAGCAATAGGTTCGATAGCGGATTGACAATTTCTGTTTTTGTATTCTTTGATTCCAGTTGGTTGCTGATTATTATTTCATCTCATCAGATGAATCTATGAAAGAGAGTAGTGAGAAAACGGAAAATTTAAAAACTTGAGGAAATACTGGTCAGAATTGTTAAAACTTTTGTGAAAATAATTCTTTTTATTTCATTGATGCTGGTTGCAAACAAAAACCATTATAGTTTATCCAAGATGTATAAAAACCCTGGTGTTTTCATCAATTTGTTTTTCGTTAGAACAAATTGTCGATCACTCAAAGATTCAATTGTTGAATTATTTTATAGTTATCAAGAGATCATTTTCTCATTTTCCCCACGAAAACATCCATATTCAAATAGGAAGTTTCTATTGATATATTTGAATTTCGCACAGAGAAAGAATTCAACACAATATCACTCTGATATTCATTCTCTTCAATATCTATTTTCATTATATCCCTACGAATTTCATTCATCGTCTAGTGGAATGAGAATTATATTCCTTTTTATCGTAAAACATCCTCACAAAAACAATTTGAAATTCAGATTCATTCAGGGTTGCAGAATCCAACTTTTCTAGATATACTATAAATCAGGATTCATTCAATAAAATTATCATGGGTTCAAAATAGAAATATTTTCTATCAGAAAACATGTTCACAAAAACAAACTAGCGAAAATCTGACTCTATTATAATAGTCTGTGCAAATGATGGAATCTCCATATTTCTTCAGTTTATCCTAAAAACGATCAAACGTAACCAGTATTTTCACTGAGATATGATAATTCTCATTGTCTTTTTCTATTTTCCGGAAAGAAATTCATTGTTTTGCACGGCTTTTGTTAGTTTACTGCGATAGAGAAATATGGAAATAAAAAGATCGGTGATTATTTGAAAATGTTCTTCAAGTTTCGGGTTGGTAGTTTATCATTCCTTTCGATCGAATTCCTTGCTAACGAAGTGTTGATTTGGGCGGATCTTGCAACATGTCAGTCGCATCACGCTATCTATGAGCTGATCGTTCATTGTTTAACTTCCCCACAGCCAACTAGCTGATTAAGAAACTCATTATGGACGTGCACTTTCCTGCACGAAATGAGGTGGAATGATTGACAACATGCTTTACGGAGATTGAGCAGATATATTTAGATGAGACTTCGTCAGCAGGATAGAGGAACTGTAATGACCCACAACTCATCTTTTTAGTAAATATTCGATAGAAACCAGTGTACAGAAATACAACTTTCTGTTTTAGTGAAGCAAGATGTAACAAACACTTCACGGTTTCACTGATGAATTAAAAGCAAATGTGGGTAACAATCAAAATTGAACTATATACAGAAAGTCTGTATTTCATCAGTTCTGACTTCCATTGTCTAATGTAATATAAATTGATTTGAAAACCATGAAAAAATATTTAGAAAATTGATAAGATTAACCGAAAATAACAGTTTTATTAAACAAAAACTGAAATTACAAAGAATTAACATACAAAGCTACAACCAAACAAATTAAATTAAAATATTAATAAAAGCTGAAAAATAAAGATTAAAAATTATTATTAGCAAGAATGAAAATGTATAGTTTTCTACTCGCAAAAAATGCCTACTCGCTTGAACCATCATCAGTGACATTGTATGTCATTGTTGAAATGCGTTACAAAAAATAAACAGTGCTGCGTTTTTTGTAAATTGCATTTTACAAATTTGAAGTTGTGACACTCGATTTTTATTAAAGCTGGATATACTAAGTTAGCTTTCTTTTGAAAAATATCCAGAGTAATATATGAATTGATTGGAGAATTTTTAAAAATCTGAAGATGCTACAGAAAAATTCAAGAATCTTTTTCCGTAGCGAATTTTATAGTGAGAATAAATAGATTGAACTTTCTATTGTAAAACAACATATTCTCTGAATTTGCTTTTTTCTTTCTTAAAATTGGGTTTTATTAGGAATTGAAAATAGAATACAGCTGTATGAGATTTGAAGCAAATTTTCTTTCTAGTATCAATAGTCTTGACCAGTCACACGTACTGTTGAGAGATAAAAAATAGTTGGAGAATAGAAATTTCCAGATTTAATGTCCAATTTTTTTAGAAGACGTGAACCATACAAATGTCAACATTACGGAAACTTTTTAACCTTTTTGAATAACATATCAAAAAGGGCTCTCAGTCGACCGGACTATATTTTACCATTATAATAAATTCCGTTTGTTTACTTGCAAATCTTAATGATACGTCAACAATTATAATACAAATAAAAACTTTAATTTGCTTTTTATGATCGGAATGAATTTTTTAATAACTCGCCGATCCGCTATTTGGAATAACATAAATATCCCGACTGAACTGATGAAAGCGATATGCAGAAAATAAATCATATTGATTATATTGGAAATAAAAGTCATTTTTACGATGCGAATAATCTTTCTTCTGCATTTGAATTCGAAACATGTGTCTTTCCCATAAAACCTCCACGTTCATGTTGAAATGACAAATTATCCGTATAATTAAGCGATTTACATTGAAATGGAAGAATAGGAGAAAAAGTGAATCAAACATTCTAACGGGTCTTATTAAAAAGTGTAAACGATTCAATAAATGTGAAGGCCACGCCACATTTTATCTAATGAACAGATCTCGAAGAATTGATATATAAAGATCCAACTGGGAATATCATACTTTGGAAACTGTATCACCTTGGTTTTCATGGGCGTAGTCACGTGTGGGTTGACATAACATTTGGGTGACAAAAACAAGAGCGGTTTTGAGAAGATCATTTCCTTCCATCTATGAAATGAAACAATTGAAGGTTAGGCCACCAAAACAGAGTTTTACAGCGTCTTTCCAACAGCGATGAAACTGACAGTCATGAAATCAACATGAAGGTGAAATTATTCTTGAATTATACGTGACTGTCAAGGCTTATTTATACATCATTCTCACAATTCCAATCAATGTTACTATCCAAATAAAATTAAAGCATGATTATGACAGTAACTAGACCCTAACTCTACAAAGACGACTCAAATAAATATTTGAATCAAATATAGTCCGGTCATTATGCAATATTGAATTAACGAAAATTGCGACAAAGTTTAATTTTGGTGAAGACTTTTACTTTACCATAACAAATTGAAATTTGAAAGTCTGAATCTATCCCATGGGTGCTTCTAAAGTTGTTCGGGGTCACAAGTCAAAATTTCAGGTTTTTTGAGTTTTTCTCAAGAACCGTGAATTTTATCAAAAAAAAATTCAGAACAAAGTTGTAGATCTCAAAATTCTTTAAAAAAATTACTCTTGAAATTTTTTTCTATAGGTATTACGGTTCCTGAGATGGTAAAAGTCACATTCAATGTGATGTGCACACATTAGCCACGTATATACACATTCAGGCACTGAAGCAAGTAAAAATACCTGTGTCTTTTTCACGTATACACTAAATATCATATTCAGAAAATAAACATTTAAAGGACCGTCAGTTCCTTCGAAGCGAGTGATTCGCGAGTTGAGAAAGATGCTAAAGATATTAAAGTAATTCTCAACTGGTTTTCATCACATGATCCTTTTCCCAGAATTAATAAAATCTTACTTATTGCTTCTGGGGTTGTCGGTGACGATAAGATTAATTGCTATAAAGCTCGTGAAGCTGGGATTGCCTACATGTCTAGAAAGCAAAGTCAGCCATTAACGATTGCTTTAGATCAGTCAATGCTGAGGTTGATCGTATTAACGCTGCTCACATTATCGATGGAGGATATCTACTACATCACGTAGACACCTTCAACGTTATTTTTAAAGATGTGTTCAGTATTTCCGTAGACATTACAGTCATACAGGGACGGTAGTATTTGATGGATAAAGTGACACAAAAAAATAGCTTTAGAACAACATCGTCCAACTACTAAAACATCCTCGAGTTCCGACATGGTATTCGATGAATTTCTGACAGTTCCACCAAACCAACAACAATTCTTAGCTAACATTAATAATAAGTCTCATTTCATTTCCATGTTAAGTGACAAATTGACGTATGAAGATATGGAAGTTAAACAAGCTGAAATGACGCAGATGTTCTCATTAAAACAGCTATAGAAAATTTTAATGAAACAAACACAACAATTGTAGTGGGTGAAGATGTTGATTTGTTGGTTCTACTTACCGCAAGGACTCAATTGATAAAACTGTTTACTTTCTGAAACCTGGAAGGGCTCAACAGCAAACATAAATATATTTTTCAAAAAGTTTATTAGCTTATCCAAAATGCCAAAACTATATTTCATATTTACATGCGATAACCGGTTGTGATACTAGATTAGCAATGTATAGAAGGAACAAAAATTCAGTTTTTGAATTATTTGAAAAAAAATATATATAATTGACTGTGCGGTCATTGATTCTCCACCTCAGACAATTATTACGAAAGGAATTCAATTTCTTCTTACCATTTATGGAACTATAAGTAGATTGCATTGATCAGTACAGATATTTAACCTTAGTCAAAAATACGCGAAACAAGAAGCAAGTACAACTATCTTGTCTTTCTCCAACATCGGTATTTGCTATTCAACACTTGTGTCGGGTATATCATCAAGTTCAGACATGGCAAGGAAATCAACTCAACCCTGGAGACTAGGGTTGGAAATTAATAAATAATTCTCTGGAACCAATTTAAACTTTCCTCCCCCCTGCTCCTGAAAATCTTCTCAACACAATTTTTTACAATTACAAAAAAGGTTGTAGTGCCAAATGCGGCTGTAGAAGAGTGGGGTTACAGTGTTCACCTGCGTTTACCAATTACCAAGGTCACTCTTATTCAAATATTGAGGAGAGTATAACAGAGGATGATTCATGGGATGCTGATGAAGAGACAACTGATACATCATTATTATTCATGAGCATCTGGCAAGACAAGGAAGAGGAAGAAGACGAAGAAGAAAACATGAATTTTGAAGTTAACTATCTCGAGTATGAATCAGATTAAAGTATCAAAAGAAATAAACTGACAATTACACTTCATGAACACTATCAATCCGAATAATCTTCATGCAGTTAAATGAGTATTGTGACTGAAATTTACATAATAACGATTCGGGGAATAGGCCTACTGGAGAAACCACGGTGAAAAAAACGCGCCGAGTACACTACCTCACAGGTGGGGTGGAAACGTGTGCATATTATATAGAACGTGACATTACAATTGAGATATCTCGTGATATTTACAGAAAAAGTTATGGAGACCATTTTTGTAGAGAATTTTGAGCTCTACAACTTTGGTTTGAATTATTTTTATGATAAAACTTACGATTTTCTAGAAAATCTCAAAAAACCTGACATTTCCACCTTTGACCTCGAATAACTCTTGAAGCGCTCCTGGGACAGATTGAGACTTTCAAATTTCCATTTTTCATAGTAAAATGAAGGTCTTCGCCAAAATTCAGCTCTGTCAAAGTTTTCGTTATTTCATCACTGTTTTTCAAGGCTAAATTGACCCGACTGATAAAACCGAAAACTGAAAACCCTTGGGTATCTGCCACACGTACCTACAGAATCGTAAGTCCCACTCCAATTCCAACCAAAATACTCATCACTCAAATCGAATCTGCTATATCTCACTTTCCTGAAATGATAACCGAAGAAACACGACAAGATAACGCTACTATTCTCAGGAGAGCGAAATTTTTCAAATCCAACATCATACCGGCTGAGATACATTCTCTCAAAAGTCTCCACAACAACCCAGATATGATTATCCTCCCCTTGGATGAAGGCAACGCGACAGTTAAAACTCAACATTTCTGTCTATGTTGATGAAATGAATACACTAATTGATTCCCTGGAGTATCAACTCACCGATAGGGATCCAACAACCTATCTTGAGAATAAATCCAAGACCTTCGTCAACAACTCCAATCTCCCTACCGAAACTAAGAAAGCTGTCATCCCCTGAATAAAAATTCTCACGTACCCCCATATATACGGTCTTCCAAAAATACGCAAACCCAATTGTCAGTGCCCCACTGTCAGTGCTTGCTAAACACTTTGCTGACACTCTTCAACCCCTGCAGAACAGTCCTCGTCATACTTACGAAATTCATTTCACTTCATTGAAATCCTCAAAAACTCCAACATCCAACAGACTGACATCCGTGTGAGTTTCGACTAATATTTCCGTATCAGAAACACTGAACATTCTTGAAACGAAACACCAAATTTCCAAAAGCACCCTCAACCTCATCAGTCACTATATGTTCAGCACATACTTTCTCTTCCAAGATAATTTCTACAAACGAGTAAAGGGCGCCTCTATGGGTTCTCCTCTTTTATGAGTCCTTGCAAACCTTTTCATGGAAGACTTCGAAACCAAGATTATTGACAGGTTCGACCACAAACCCTCTTGCTGGTTCAGATACCTAGATGACGTTTTTGTCATATAGCCTCACGGCTCCGAAACACTCCTTTATCACCTCAACAACCTCCTCCTAAATGAAAAATTCATAATGGAAATTGAAACCAATAGCTCCCTTCCATTCCAAGATGTTTTCATCACAAAATCAGATAAATCCTTCATCTACACGGTCTACAGAAAACCAACACACACAAACAGATATCTCAACGCAAACTCCCACCATCATCCAGCACAAACCAACTGCGTCTTGAATTTTCTTATCCATATATCTATCAACTTCACAGACCACCACAACAAATCACAAGTGCTAGCCCAACTCAAATCAGCTCTCCTTCAAAATGGATTCACAGACCATCAATCAGAAAGATCCATCTGTCGTCAACAAACTTCTTCGTCCACTCCCAAAGATCCAAAAGACAATAACGTTCCTCACAAAGCTTTCATTCCCTACGTTGAAGGTGTAACTGACAAAATTGGCCGAATTCTCAAAAAACAGGACATAAAAACAATATTCACCGCAAACAATCAAATTTTCACATTTCTATGTTCTCCCAAGGACAAAATTGTTAACGAATCTCAGGGTATATATGAAATTCCATGCTCCGATTGCGATAGAACATGAGTAGGACAGAAAAACAAGACGTGTGACAAGTAGAGTATACGAACATCAAATTGCTGTCCGAAAGTCAGACCTATTCTCAGCCCTGTCCAAACTGCCTGAACGAACCTGATGACGGTCAAAGACTTCCAAATACCTGGAAACCCCTAATTTCCCGATGCTCACCCCCCACCAAGACGTCCGGTGAGGGTAATCACCTGAAGCCCCGTCCCCACTTTTTCATTTCAGTAACTTCCGTCGATGTAAATACCACCGAACCCGCATCGACACCCCAGTTCATTCTGAGGATTGAGCAGATTGAGACAACTTGTGGCCAGACCTGGGTATCTTTGAGTGGTGTTTGTTACGTGTTTGGAAGTAAACTGTCCTTATACATTTCGCTTTCTACTATAAAGATATTGTTGTTGGTTTTGATCTGAGTTCTTCTTCTTCTTCTTGATTGGTCTCTTCTTCCTGTAAAGGTTTGAAATGGTAAATCTAAGGTTCTCACGGATAGGAAAATTCTGAACTGGTTTCCGGGTTTTGATCCGTGTTCTATGTTATTACCCTCGATGGGATTGATCTCACGACGTTTCGACAAAGTCTCAACAATATTTATATGGTAGGAAGCATATCGTATAAGGACAGTCTACTTTCGAACACGTAGCAAACATAACTTTAATTATATAGTAGGGAGCGAATCGAGTTAGGTCTGTCGACTTTCAAACACCTAACATAATTCGCCAGAAGATGACAAATGAAACTTTGTTGAAACATCATGAGATCAATCACATTGAGGATAGTAGCACTGAACACGGATCAAAACTTGGAAATTAATTCAGCATATATATACCGACCCGCAGCTAGGAGGGATCCAATATACCCCAGTTGTTGCTAAAGGTTTTCTGGGGTCTTCAGCTAGCCTTAGACTTTGTTTGATAGTTTTTCTTGGCCTAACTGTTGGTTTTCTGTCGTGTTCCTCTGCGATTCTCCTAATCAGGTCTGTAACATTTTCAACATAGGAAAGGAAAGCTTTTCCTTCGACCAGCCTAGCTGGAGTTATTTTGGTGTTTTCTCTCCTGGGTCGTACGGCCCACTTGAATTCTCCTTCGCTGTACCTTTTTCCTTTGAAGGCTTTTTTTAGGTGAACGAGTTCCTCAGGAAGCATCTCAGGTTCACAAATACGTCGTGCTCTCCTAACCAATATTTTAATCAACCCTCTATTTGTTGTGGCTGTTGGTTAGTCATTCACCGAAATATAAAAAGAATTTTTCTTTGAATATTTTCTACTGAAACTATATCAGAATCTGAAATGTCTTCAATTAAATTGCTACACCACTGCCTTCGATCTCTTATTCAGCGTAACAATCAAAGACAACGACCACACCTAGGAAATTAAGCGTCTCTAAGCGCGGCCAACGTCAAATCTCAAGCTGTCTGTCTTTGATTGCAGACAATGTATTAAGAGTCGGACAAGTTGCAAAATGATGTGGCATCTCATGGTGAACTCTACTGAGATATAAATAGTCCGCTATGCTAATATTTCTCGATTTGCATAGAATTGTTGGAAGTCTGCTGTGGTGAAATAGGTTTTCGATACACATATCCATATAATCTGTTATATCCTTTCAGTGTAATTTGATCTGTCATATTTTATCCCACTTCCTTGTCGCCGACTCAAACGAATCTGGTTATGATAAGCTACAACTCGTATTTATTTTGACAACATGTTCGCGTTGGAAAATAAAGGTTTTGGGTTTTGGTTGTCTACTTCTTCATCTTTATAAAAAAAATGTTGAAAACTTTTGAAGGAAGGAAAAATCGATTATGAACGTTGAATTACACTAACACTATAATTTACTCATCCAAATGCACCAAATTTCTTGGAATAGAACTTGACCATAAATTGAACTTCAACAAACAAATTG
>WOGN01004767.1:0-13768 GCA_015342105.1 Leptinotarsa texana | reverse complement strand
CTCCTGGGGATGTACAAATCAATCTGAGTAAATAAAGTGATTATTATTATTATTATTACTGGATTAAGTGAATGTGGTGTTCATCTTTATGTCAAAGGAGAGAATATTATACAGTTTTGGAACAAAATTAAAGTTTGAACGCTCGCTGGGTATGACTTTTTTGCAAAAGGGTATGTCAATAAATCAATTATATGATTTTTTGGTTTTCTCTGTCTCATAATAATTATTTTTGTGTTTCAAAATATCCATATGAGATGCAGGTGTACATATGGTTCCAGGGTATCATTTTCCTGTATCAAATTATCCATTTGCGTTCTGGAGTACCTGAGCAATATTCACCACATGCTCAAACATTTCAGCCTACACTGTGATCTGAAAGAGTGGTTTTTTTCAGTACCTCAAAGAAAGTATATTATTTACTGTCTGTATTTTTCTTGACCATTCTTGTGTATATATTTTGTTTGAATATCGAAAAATATAATATAACATAAATCTTACATAACTAATTCATTATAACATTGAAAGCAACAGTTCAAAAATAACATTTCAAAACGCTTGCGGTGCGTTGCGGTGCGAGCTTGTTCACTCCTTTTCATAAAAAAGGATGTACGGATCTCTCATTTCACCAAAATCGCTCACAAGCGATTTTGGTGAAATTGGTGATACGTGTGAATCATTGTATTCGTGCCACGTGCCAGTATAAGGATGTCTGTAGAATGTATAATGTCCGCTGAAGGTAGACCCCCCGTGATTCGAAAGTGCATATAGATTATAACGATAAGGGGTCACATTTTCTGATGCATAATTGTTCATGTCTAATCCATCTAGAGGAAATTCGATAGCAACATTTAACTTGCCTCTAAATCTTTCTGTTTGAGAAAATCTTTTTGAGTAATGACTAAAATACGGGGAAACTTATGGATCCATATAGAGACTATATAAATTACTTAATTTCAATTTTCATTACAATTATTGTGTTCGTTTCGGATGTTATTATTGCTATCACTTCTTTTTCTGCTTATTAAAACACATATAATATATTTTTTATGTAAATATGATTCAAATAATCATAAAAGATTTTCTTATTGCAAGTTAATTGTAGAAAACGCTCAGAGCAATGGAAAAAATATAAATAGGTACCTAAAAATGAAAAAAAAACGTCCGAAAAACTCTACGATACATAGAGAGACGTGAAAGTTGCTATTATGTTTTTATTCAACTCAGTCAACCAATTTCCAGGGGCGTAATTTAAAAGGGAATAATTCATACAATTACAATCAAATATTACCGAAAAATCCCGAAATATAAAATTGAATTTAATTTCTCAGTATGAAGTGAACGTCTACGATCCAAAAACTACAACAAAAAATACAGGTCCGTATTTAAAAATTCAAAGATGGGGGTGGCCCAAGTCAAATGACACCTTGTATAAAAGATTCATGGATATATTCTGAGAGGCCACATCATGTACCAATAGCAAAATGTGGACAGATTTTCATGTCAATATGTCTGCGAATAAAGAAGATATAGGCAAAAAAAATAATTTAGGATTTTTGGTTTTTCTTGTATATCTCCAGAACCAAAAGAGCTATATTCGATTTCTTTACATCATTGAATAGGTCTCTAAAATACACAACTTTGCCACAATTTAACCCACACTCTATCTCTTATCGTTTACGAGATCCCCATGTACAGAAACGAATTTGAATAGCCCTGTATAATTAACATTAAATGAAGAAAGACAATTCATAATTTGCTATTAATTTTGATCAAAACCAAGGTAATTAAATACAGTTACTATAATTTACGATGCTTGCAACAAGCCTAAAACCATTGGAGACCAATAATATATTATATTTGTGTCTTTGACATTGGCAACTACAGCGAATTGTCCGTAAATATTATAATTATGCATGAATTAATTAATTGTAATATTCCAAGTAACCAACAAAAATCAAATGAGTTTGATGACTGTATCAAGGAAGAATGCATATGTACTAAGAAAATAAATATATCAAAATGTTCATCTTTTCAAACATCCATGGGAGAAAACAATTACTTTCCCGGCTAATACCACGACGATTACCAGTAACAAAAGCTCTCTGAAATCAATCGAGTAATCACTTACAGACTCATTTTTGTCCCATTATCCTTCCTTGTAGTGCCAGATCTAACCAAAACATCAGTGTGCCACATGTACAAAACCTTTGTCTAAAACAGAATCGGTTTTAACCACATGGAAGTAATAATAGTTTCATCTTGGGAACAAAGACCCAAGCGGAAAATAAAAAGTATCTGCAAGAATTTTTTATGTGAGGAAACTTGCATAAATGTCTTTCAATTATCTTCGTGGTATTAACTAGGAACTCGGCCAGATGAGTACATGTTTTCTGGCAGAAATTTTCCAAATCCTGTAGAATGTAGAAGATGTCAATGTTTCAAGTAAATTTGAAATAATTATTTTTTTACTACAAATTTGTCTCTCTTCGACCCAGTCATAAGTCTTATTTGACTCCAGTGGAATTTTGGTACATGGAATACTATGTATAGTTGAAACTTGAATCAACTATTAGAATAAAAATTTATCATGAATGCAAATACAATTAGAGCTACCTCACTATCAATAGAAATTATGACAAACATGAGAAAATTACCAACTTACATTCTAATATTGAAGAAAATCAATTCAATAACAACATACTTTTTTTTGGAATTTCTTCTCCCATTATCCACCCCGAAACTGCTGTGAAGACAAATGTTAAAGAGTTGGCAAGTGGTACTGATAAAGTTAAATCAGCCTCTTGTAATGTTATGAAATACAGCACTGATCCCAACTGATTGAAAGCCATTGGTATCAAATACTAAAATTGGATAGAGTAGTAGTGGTCTATTTCTTGAAAAAATAGCTTCTCTCAACAAATGAACCATTCATATTCTGAAGAGATGTCTTCAATATAGTTCCTATACTTACTTGAATATTAGTAGCTAAATATTTTAGTTCTAAGATGAACTGAATCAGTTTTGAATCTGCTTTTACTTTTTGAATGTCTTTAGATTTTCTCTTTATCACTGGGTTAGTTGCGCCCCATAATAAACCAACTACAATCAAATTTACTGAAATAAATGAAAAGTTTTCAGTAAAATAAGTTGTTTATTTATATATGAAGTTGCACTTACATATTTGAGAAATCATTTCAAATTTGGTACCGTCATTTGTACAGATAACCTCAAAGCAGAAGAAAATAGAAATATGTGTTCGTTTGTAATTTGTATATCATTTCATTGTTTCAAGGCTGAGTTTAGAAACCATGCCATAAAACGATAAATATTAAGAAGCACAGTATATCTACTTTTTTATTATTGAAATTATCATTTTCAAGAATATTCAAGGATTTGAATGTGAGAAGTAATTTCCAATGCCTTTAAGGATATTATTTTAATGTGTGTATATCCATAAATGAAACTTTCTAAAACTATTCATTAGGATATTAATTTTTTTTCTGGTTGATTCGACCGTTACTTGATGAAGATCCATAGTAATTTCATAAACCACGCCTTATAATTTGATCTTCACAAACTTTATTTTCAAAAAATATATCACAACATATTTCGCTATCACAGTAACTTTCTCGTAACACTACGAAAAAAGCTTCACAAACTTTATTTTCAAAAAAAAATATATCAAATGTTTCGCTATCACAGTAGCTTGTTCATAGCAGTACCATAGCGAAACGTGATATATTTTTTGAAAATAAAATTTGTGAAGATAGAATCGTAAGGCGTAGGTAGTTCATGAAAATATTGAAATTTGTCAGTATAATTCCAAGGATGAAAATAATACAAATCATGAAATTGTTGTTTAACAACAAATACAATTTTTGTTAAAAATACAAAATTTGGTTCATATATAAAACTGGTACTTCTAGACCAACCGACAAAATATTTGAAAATGAAAGGAATTAATTCCATATTGACATTTTATCTACATTAATAACGCGAGCACCGAGCGCCGAAATCATAAAGACCCTATTTACCTACCTATTTACTACCTACAGAGTGCATCTATCATCTATTTTCAACAGAGATAATACGTAAGATAGGTCATAACGCCTCACAAGCGTCATCAATTTGTGCATCCGATAAATGTCGACCAACTCATGAAAACGAAAAAATTGTGGTTTAACCACTCCGAATAACTTGATCTTTCAATGAAGTGAAGAATGCCTTTATTTTAGAAATTCACTGAAGGTGAAATTATTCAGAATTTTATATACGATGGAACTGGCCAGTACTTGAAAATCCATTGAGTAATCAAAAAACATTTTATTGTGACATATTCACTAAACTATTTCCTACAATTTTCTTAACTGAATCTTCTCATTTCCACATGTTATCCTCTTCTTTTATATAATTTTCACCATTTTTCGGAATCGACATTCTTTAAAGACCTCTTAAAAAGTATTTAGACATCTTTCATTTCAAATATCGTGCTTCTTGCAGCGAAACCCTTTACTTGAGCCCAAACGATTTCAATGGGATTGAATTCGCAGATGCAAAATAATATTATTTAGTTTCTCTGTCATCTTTCCCATTAGTTGGTATTATTTTTATAATGATAACTCAGATAACTTGCATTATCTATGACAATCACCAGTAATAATCAGATAGTTTCCTTTTCCAAAATAAAGTCTCCTTCTCTGAATGACTAGCTTTCTTAAAATGCTTGTCATGGGCTTGTAATGTTTTTGTTTGCCACATCTATCCAATGATATATTCTTTATTAAGTTTCGTCCAGATAATAAATCTTTCTATTCACAAGTCAAAACTTTCTTACTTGCCTCAGGTAATGTCTCATTGAGCAATTATATTCATCACTCTTGATCGAGAACAATTTTCTGTTTTGTTTTTTCCAGCTAAAATGTAATTCCTTTAAGTTTTCCACAATTCATTTCTGCCTATCATTGAAGACATACTTGGTCTTTTTTCAAGGCTCCCATTTTATATCAAAGGCTGGTATTATTTTCTTTGAACAAAATAAATGTACTGTTCTCCTAATTATAAGTTTGCCATTTTCCAAAGTAACAATGATCTAACTATTCCCATTGTCTGGTTTTTTGAAATGAGTATGAAGCTTTCATTTCTATCATTACAAGAGATAATATTCCTCGAGTGTCCTCTTTCTTATTATTGTCCTTTAAAAAGAATACTAATAAAAGTTTGTACATTTTACAAGAGTGATAAATGATGTAATGAAAAACTATAATTATCAATATATATGTATATATTTAAATTCTTTATAATATGACCAATAACAAAATTATGACAAAATAGGATTAGCATTGTTGATTTTTAATATTGGAAGTATTGAGCTGTTTCAATGATTTAAGTCTATAACTACAATATACTCTTAAAAGTATACTCAAAAATACTAGTATAAGACCAAATACACCTACAGCATTTACCTTATGGTGGTATATGATGCAGCTCAATAAAACAGAAAACCCTTGCCTTATTGTGCTAATTATTACAAAAACGAGAGGTCCAAATGTAGATACAGTGTTGAATATAAACAATTGTCCAACTGCGCTACAAAGAGAAAGTAAAACAACATCTATTATGAAACTAGGAAAATTGATCATAAATGTAAAGCTTTGCATAAAACCTCCTTGTTGAATAAGTGATACGGCTGTAAAAATGCAGGAAAACAGATTGACAAAGCACATCATTTGCAAAGGTTTCACTTCATATTGTTTGAACAAACTTCCCTGCCAATTTGATGTGAAACTATCAAAACAGATATAGGAACAGAGGAGTAAAACTCCTGAAAATGTAGTTACTGTTGATTTTGAGCGATCGTTACCAGTGTCAACCATGAAAAACAGCATTCCCACTGAAAGCATCACAGCAGTCACATATTCATAATATTCATATTTTGTTCTAGAGATAATTTTTCCCATTATCATAACTGGAATAGTTTTACTAGCTTTTGCAAGAACTTGGTGAGGAAAGGATACATATTTGAGAGCTTCGTACTGACACCAAGAACTCATAATATTTGAGAAGGAACAAAAAATATATTTGTATAGTGGACATCTGTGTCTAGGTTGTCTACTACAGAATAATATTGCAGCAGACAAAAGAAAGGCTAATATCCGATTAATAAAAACTAAAAACTGTGAATCTTTGAAATGGCCTGTTTCTTTAGTTGAATTTTCATAGGCCTGGGTCATAACCTTTTCTTGCAAGATTCCCCAGGAAAGATAGGATATCTGAAGTCCAAAAAAATAAAATGTGAGTAAGAATCCATCTTGAAGAGCCGTCCTTTCCACTGGAATTGCATGTGCACTTGTACTGACGAGCAAGAGCTCATCTTCTCCGAAACACGTTCTTATTAGGGCTCCAATTAGTCCTCTGCCACTTTTACTTATGTAGTTAGTTTTCTGTATATATTTGTACACTAAACAGCCTGGTAGAAATAGAGTAGCATAACCCAATGCATTTCGAAATCCGTGTATAATCCAACTGTAGTCTTCAGGTGGGTTCTGTACTAAGTCTGTATTCAAAATGCATTTGTTCAAAATGTATAGAATTATTATTGAAATGACCACTATTAGACAAATGAATATTTCTGCATTTTTGGCCATCCCCTGTTCGTTTAATGTTAGAGGTATCAATATTTACTCAATATCAAATTTACATTTTTTAATTTCAGTAACCAGCAACTATAACCAAACAAAATGATGTACTGAAAAACAGTGTTGCCATGTTGCCAAAAACCATAAAAAATTCCAGAAATTTTCTGAACGTAATTTTACTCAAGAGTCAATAAATAGTTGCTATCAAATATTACAAATATGGATGAATCTTGCCTTGATTAAACCAAGCGACCCCAGAGTTCAGAATATGAGACGGAGATAGTGGGTAAACTTTATATGATTTGGAAGTACTCCTAAGTGCAAAACGCTGACACACGTTCTAAAATAATAAATTGTTGATATCTTGCATTTATTTTATTTGAATGAAGTCGTTAAAGTCACAGATAATACTGTATCAACGTTTTGTAAAAACAATTTCCAGAGCATTAAACGAAAATTGGCAACCTGTAAAAAACATGAAACGTAGGAAGGAATCAAATATAGAACAAAAAAGTCAGAAGCCCAAAATCAAACAAAACTGAAAGTACAGAACACAATAATAAGAAACATAGAACACCAATTTCCAAAACTCCCAATTCCTGAGAAAAGCCACGCCCGAAGAAGCCACTGTATGGCGAAACACGTGTTGCTTGCTCGTAAAATTGTTAATTGAAAATCTCACAATAAAATGTTTTTGAATACCTAATTCGGAAGAACAAAACATATTTAAACTTTATATACAAGATCGTCGGGTTTCAATGTTTTGATAACTTTGAAGATGTCGTCACGCCACTTCTGATCTCAGTAGAATGTTGCGATATTTTGTGATAGACTTTCCTTGCACCTTCGGACAACCCTATTTATGAATACTCTGACCCGTTACTTGATGAAAATTAATAACGCTATCCATGTTAACAATTATAAAATGTTCACAATAAACTTCATTTAAAACTAGGTTCGCGTCTTAAACGAAATGTATTGTGAATATTATATAATTACTATTAATAGCGTATCCTACTTATTTTTATTTTTTAAGTAAATCTGATTTACCCCTAGACACATTATATATTATTATCAACATTTTTAACATTAATCACAATAATTGTACAACAATATTCAATATAGCACTTTAATAAATACTTGTAAGGTACTCAACAACTTTCAAGTGAAAGCTTTAAACTCCCGATTAGTAATAAATATATCTTTATTGCATAAATAAAAATCACAAATTACTCTATTCAAAAGAAAATAAGACAAAATAGGTACAGTTACAAATAAAGTCTGTAAATTATTATTTACAATTAAATAAACAATAACAGTCCGCATAAATCATGCTGGTATGTCAGTATTTGTGTGAAAAAATATAATCACAAATAAATTTTACATTGCTCTGATGAGTATTTCAGCAGTTATTGATAAATTAGATTACAAAAAACTCATCCTTCCAGTGCCTCCACAATAACTCGCCAGTTGTCTCTCTGGTATGTTCTGCAGTTTTGTAAAACGATAGCAGCCAACTCTCTTAGTCTGAAAGAAGGAGCTCTCTTAAGTAATAATTCCTGAAGCAACCTCAGACCGCCTTCTTTTTCCACTAAAGTACAATACTTCTCAGCTGAAAAATCAAAAGATATGTTAATTTTGAAAAAAAGTCGTTCTAAAATTGTTGGAAAAATTAACCTTTATCCTTGTCTGAAAATATTAACTGATTATAAATCTCAAGAGTATTTGAAGTGAGTATTATACCCCTCAAAGTAAAGACAGCGTTATTAAAGTGTCATTTCTTATTGACATTTCTGTTAATCGAACGGCAGTATCTGTTTATATGAGTGAGACGGCCATTTAATCAACGTGGAGGTACAGAAAAAACAAAAATAGCGACATCAAATATTGTGCTTTTCACAGAAGGTAAGAAGATGTTCGATGCTCGCCCTGGACGTCCCAGCACGTCAACAACCGATGAAAATGTTGGGGAAGTTGAGAAAATTGTTATGGAGAATCTTCAAATCATTATTAGATAAGTTGCTGAGGATGTCGGCATATTGGTTGGCTCATGCCATGCAATTTTTTCGAAAATTTTGGGCATGAAGCGAAGATTACTCCAAAATTGCTGAATTTCGACCAAAAAAACCGTCGCATGAGCATCGCTCAGGAATTGTTGAATGACGTCAATGGCGATCCAGATTCGCTTAAAAGAGTCATAACTGGTGACGAATTATGGGTAAATAGTTATGACTTCAAAACCAAAGTCCAATTGTCCCAATGGAAGTTATGCGCCGCTTACGAGAAGCAATATATAAAAAAAATTGTTTAATGTCTAAACAGGAATAAATCCCAATAACAAGACATATTAATATTATTAACAAACATGTTACAGTTTATATCTGCCTATATACACACAATACACATACATATATACATACATAGACATATACATGAATACAATACTAATTTATCAACTAGAAACACCTGAAGCGAGTAAACAAAAAATAAAATACAGTAAACATTTAGTAGAGTTAAGTAAAAAATTAGGTGGACACTTATGTGCAGCAGGTTAGGAGAGTAATTGAAAAAAACCTTTAGTCAGATATAGAGCTAACATATGGAGAAAACGTCCGGTATTGTGAAAAAACAATTCATGACTTTTGAATCACGATAATGCACCTGCTCATTAGTCATTGCTTGTTTGTAATTTTTTGTCAAAAAAAAATTTTTAGCCAAAAACAACACCGTAATCATGTATCAGCCACCGTTTTCACTAGATTTGCCCCCCTGCGAATTTTTCCTGTTCCAAGATTGAAGAGACCCATAAAAGGACAACGTTTTGCAACAATTGAGAAAATAGAACCGAATCGCTGAGAGAGCTCAGGACATACCAGAAAGTGCATATTAGAATTGCTTTCTGGATTGGAAAAAAACGCTGGCACAAACTACTTTGAAGGGGAAAAAATAAAAATTGATGAATAAATATTTTTTTGAGAAAAATGAAAATTCGCCTTTTCTACATTTGACAGGCTGTACGGTGACATCTTCCCTTACGAAGACGACATCTATAGGATCAACACAGAACTTAATCCTCGAATATCAAAGATAAACGAGGCTCCCCAAGGCAGTCAGTTGCCAAATCAAGCTTCGACATCAACCGCCGACAAAATTCGTTATATGTCTTTAACTGCAGCTTTCACTGCAAGGCAACCCAAATTTTGATTCAACACCTTGACAGCACTGTTTCGACCTACCATAGCTCTCATTAGTAGTGCTAGGATGACCAACAATTATGGTGCTAGACCCAACTGTCCTTAAAAACAAGCGTGAGTAAGTAAGGTCAATGACATCCCTCTTATTAAGATACCATCTATGGGATCGAAATAGAACTCAATCCTCAAATACCAAAGATAAATGAGGACGAATCTCGTCGTTGTCGATGGCAAAGCTTGGCTTTGTAACCGAACACCTTGCGGAGCCTCGTTTATCTTCAATGTTTGAAGATCTGTCGATCTCATAGATGGCGTCTTCTTAGTTATAAGGTACATAGCTGGACTGCAATATGAAATATGTAAAAGTACATTCACTCAGCTATGCGTTCTAACTCTTCTCTGCCTTCATATTCATGTATTAATCATGAATAATAAAAACTCATACACAAAAAATAAATCCATGACTATACTGGTAACACACAAAAGGGTAATGAAATAACACCCACGGTTGGCTATGGTGTCGTCTGCTAATTTGCACACTTTCAAAGCAACTCTATATAGCTACCTGCATTTTAATCTATGAAGGAGTTATTAAACTCCGAATGAATGTTAATATAAATAATAAATATCTATCTATCTATCTACATATCTATCTATATATCTATCTATCTATCTATATTTTTAATGTTTCGAAATGTATGCAACATTTGTCTTCATTATATTTAGCCTAATACTTGGGTACTAGTACTTGGGTTCTGACTAGTCTGTTGAAATTTTATGTTTGAAATTTTCAATGGCAAATAAAATCAATTCTATTCTATTCAAACATCACTTAAGATAAACTTCAAAATCAATTCTATTCTATTCAAACATCACTTACGATAAACTCTTGTTAAGTTTGCTAGAGCCCACACTGCCCATTGTTGACATTCCGGGGTGTGGTAAACTTGCACCAGATACAGAATTGGTTCAAATGACCGGTAGTTTATGTTTCTTTGAGAATTAATATTCCATCGATCTATCGCTGACACCATTTTTTTCAGAACATACGCTCTAGAAGGTTCTGTTACATTCCATACTTCAGGTCCATCAGAAGCAATATGCGAAATTACTCCGGCTGCATTATAACTAACTTCAATTCCATCGCTTCTAGAATCTAGCAGTCTGGAAAACACCGATAAGTACTCTGGAGTTATCAAATAGTGCCTGAGCTCTTTTACTTCGGCTACGTTTCCTAACAATCCCATCATGTTGCGAAGCAGTTCTTCTTTATCGGGAAATTTCTGCAGAGAAAAAAAGCGTTAAAGATACTTTAGTGTAAACTTTACGAACCCACCTCAAGACATAACAAAAAATGCTGCATTCCTTCCAGTTTCAGAAATTTTCTGCAATTCTCGGGGGTTTCATCAGTAACATTCCACATGGTTGACCAGGCTACTTCTAGAACGTCATCACAGATTCCTCTCTCCAGTCTTTCTTTTATTAGCCATATCATTTTCTACAAAAATTAAAAAGGATAACTAAATCATGTTAAATTTTAGTAAATTAAGGAGGTCTCACATCTATAGCTCCCAGTTCACCGAGCTTAACCTTTTGAGTTCCGTCTACTTGACAAGCCAAAGAATTCAGTAAGTATATTCCAATCCTTTGTACAAAACTTTCCTGGGCCATTCCATCTACAGAATGCAAAAGTATGTTGACGAGCCGTTCATAATCAAAAAGCTGAAAAAATTGTCACTGAAATTTTGGCTACTTGATGGAACTCTATAGAAATAGAAATATTTATTTCATGTAAACAATTAGACATCTATACATTCGTCCAGATAGTGATATAGATCACATAAGATAAATAAAATAAAATAGTGGAAAATACGCTTCACATGATGAACATAAAAGTAACAAGGTACATATCATAATTAAAGAAAGAAGTATGAACATGTTAAAACCAAAGAACAGGATTGTAATCCTAATGATGAAGAGAACCTAACCTAACCTACCCACATGCACATCTAACTACATGATCCAGTGCTGTGTTAAATATTTACGGATCTTAGTTTTGAATGATGCACAAGACATATTTTTATCTTTGAATTATTGTGGCAAAGCATTATACAGTTTTATGCCCAGAGAAGAAACCAGCAAATCAGGAATAGCAGAGCATGTTTGGACTCAGCAACATAACATTAAGTGGTCTCAAGCTGAAATCATCCACAAGAAGGAACACTGGTTTGGGTGAAAATTCAAAGAAGCCGCATATATGATGTGCAACAACGCATTTAGACAAGCTAGCATAGAGATACGCAACATATGGAAACCTTTAATCAAGCGGAACACGAGCAACTTCCGCCAAACGGTCACCTCTCACTGAAACCAATAACGCGGAGAGAGTGAAGAGGGGATAGGTGAAAGCACTCGAATGACCTATAAATAGTCAGATCTCCGTGAAATAAGCCCAGTCATCACCCGAAGACGATTGTGGATACTAACAATCGAAACGTCTTGAAGTAACTTGGCTTGGAATCTTTTAAGAATTTTTAATTTTCATTTCTTGTTAATCATTTTTATTTTTCATTTCTTGTTAATAGTTCAATTTTTAATTGTTACTTGTATTTTATTTCATTGTAATTTCAGATTTTTTGCTTAATATAATTGTTATTTTTTAGGTAATGTTTTGAATTTTTTTACATTCTTTCAGGTCTTTCAAATCAATTTATATTATTAGACAATAGAAGTCCGAACAAATGAAATGCAACACGAAACATTGTCAACCACCTTCAAATAATCGACTTTTGTTGATTAGCAAAAGGATCAATTTTGATTAAATTGAATAAGTATTCACTGAGATATTACAGTTTGAAGTAGACTCAAAAACGGACAAAACTTTTGACAACCTAATATAAACATAGGTTACCTAGGCAGGAACTTGTTAACTCGCATTGTATTTATTAAGGGAGGATATACTTTCCAAAACATCGAAGGGCGTTTTCGAGTATTTCAACCAATAAATTTCACAATGTTTTTGTCTGCTTTCGCTTCTATTTGTTTTGATCAATCAATTGATTCAATCAATTCATCTGAATGAAAACATTTTAGTACACCCGTTTGAGAATGGACCAATTACTAAACAGGAAATTCACGTTGCAATAATTCACTTCTGAAAAATCGGTGTAAATGTAGTTACTTACTTAAGATACATAAAACCCACCAAAACATCAAATAACGTATTGCTGTTCAATTAGTTGAAGGAAGATATAGTAAAAATTCAATTATCAATTTGAATACTAATCAATTCAAATAATAAACATTGTTAATAATAATTTAAAAAAAATGATTAAATATAACTCACAACATCCACAGGTATCTTGAACTGACACAGGGTTAAACATCCATTTCTCATCATTGTGTCATCTCTTCTATGAGCACTCATACCATTCAACAGTGTTGTTATGATTTTACGTTTGACATTAACATCATTGTGCAATTCTCTCTCAGTACTTTTCACGATGTAAAATAATGTAGCACTGAAACAAAAAATTTGTTATGAAATTAAAATAATGAGAATTACTTACTCTCTGTTTGATAACAATAGGCAAATATGTGATACCAGAGCCGAAAACTATTGCATTTATGATCCAATACCTGATATTCGGAAATTAAGTGTGCTTTCAATCCTAAAGATGGTGTCTTTGCAAGGGGAGGTGTCGTCATGTATATCTTGACAGGCTAACGACCTAAGATTACCCATACAGCCTCTTCTCTAGTCAAAGACTCCTTATATTATAATGGTCTTGAGATGTTTAAAATTTTAGAGGAGGAAGCCAAATGGAATAAATTCATTATTTCGGTTACTGTACATATTTAAAAAATCCCGAAACATGTCGAATGTAAATTATAATTTGACATTCTTTAACGTAAAAATGTCACCACTACCTTCAACTC
>WOGN01004766.1:0-13768 GCA_015342105.1 Leptinotarsa texana | reverse complement strand
TTCAATATTATATTCAACTGATATCGATATCGTATCGTAGAGGTGAGAATAATGGTTTGAATTTAGTAGTAGTCTAGTTCAATTTAATAGAAATCATACTAATTTGCATTTATGCAGAACAAATAGGAGAAGTGCCATGTATTCTTTATTTTTCAAAGGGTTTGATGCATACAATAAATTACCAACTGATATTAAATCTAGTCTATCATTAAGTATTTTTAAAAAACACTTATTGAAATCCATCCACATTGCTAGATAGAATAAAACTTGGCGAGATAATATTAATAAATATAGTATTTGTATGTTGTTTTCTGCTTTTTATCATTGTATTGGAGCTGCACCTATTATTGCAATGTGTTTTTAATAGCATATTTCTTTTTCAAATTAAAAATGTTTATTTTCAATTTCTGTGTTAGTAATATGTTTTATATAATATTGTGTATTAGGATTACCTATTTCAATAAATATATTCTTCTTCTTCAAGTAAAAGAAGAATTCACCAGATGAATAGGAAGACGTAACATTTATTTTCATCTGGAAAATCTGTTGCTGAAATTATTTTGCTGGGGAGTCATATCATTATTAATGTTGATGCATATAAAAGAATTTCCTTGGTTACCGAAATATTTTTGTTGCAACCCCACTATAAGAAGTTCTCTCAGTCAGTGACCCCTTTTTTATATATCATTACGAATATTTCATTGGAAATCTTCTAATCTCATAGAGCAAACATATTTTTAAACTTTATTAGACTCAGCGGAAACGTAATTTATTCTTAAAAATAGGCGACATTATTTTTAACCATCAGTACCGATATAAAACCTGAATATTTCCTAATCATTTATAATTTATTCTTCCTTTCAGAAATAGAATGTAACATGTCGCTGGAGTAAGTGACATTATTATTAGAATAGACAGAATCCACTTCGTTTAAATGAAAGAAACGTGCTAGGTCTTACGAATAGTTCAGACAATATAACCTCTCTTCGGGTGACGTGTGCACTCATATATTTCGATCGTAATTTTTATTGATTTATTTCGAAACATATATATAGCGATAGAGAGCAAGATCCGTGAAAGAAATGAGAAGAAAAGAAACATTGCAAACAGAACAAAACAAAAATTAAATGGATATTTTCTTTACTTGTTATGCACTGTTTGGAACCTTTGGTGTAGTAATGAATATTACTGGAATTTTTTCCCAACACCAAACCGTTATTTTAACACCTCGACATGTGTTTCGATCACCAAGAGATCATCTTCAAGAGAGAGATTAAACTAAATATACATATAATGTTATCTTTATTTATACCATCTTGATTGTCTAAAATCCATTTCACAATGTTGCCTTATCTACTTGTCTTATATTAATTTTACAATGTGGCTTTAGGAAATAGTCAGGTGAATCTGATAATTGCAATATTATTTCAACAAGCTAAATGATAAACAATAAACAGAAAATTGTTTAAGTTTGAAAATGTCCATATAGGACGAAATTGCAGTAACGTTAGTTACAAATAAAAGTAGAAAAAAACATTGAAATTTTAATTTCTCTTTTCATCATGATCTCCTACCACGTAGTAACAGCTACATCCATCAATTTATTACCAAGTTTTAGCTTCCTAGAACTTACCAGTACGGAGAAACAGATGAATTAATGAGTGTTAAGCAAGTGACCCGCATTTTTAAGCATAAATAATGAGACTAGGTAGGAAGTATTGACACCTTGTATATGAAAATATTTTAAACATTCCTGAATAATATGGTAATTCGCGGTAGTATAATATTTTATTGGAAATGAGCATTGAAGAGATTTCCAATTATATCGAGTGTCCGAAAATCGCAGTTCGGGAAAATATCTTTGAAATCAGTGAAGCTGGAAAAACGAAATTCTGACAATTAAATGTGTACAAAGAAATCTACTTTTTCAAATCACCCTTGTAGAGGCGGCACCAGGAAGCTATACTCCTGCAGCCATATGTAGCTCGTTTAAAAAAAAAATAAAGAACCAAACACCTCTGCACAGTCACCCATTTTCGATTAATAAGGTAGAATATTGAGAGTCGGGGGACTCTCTACTCTCAATCCAACGATCAGGAAATTCCTTATCGCAGTCAGAAACATTAAAGTGTGGAGGGCCCCATCCTGATGAAAAATTGAAGCTTAGATAGAAAGCACCATTTACAATAATAGCTACAATCCCAGGTGTGATTGCATGAAAATAAAATTTACAAAACATGACAAAAAAACTAATTATTTATTGATGGATTATTTCAAATCGTTTTCATTCGAGAACGAGTTATCGTCTAATTTTCACAGAAATGTTTGTTTCTTCGAAGCTTTCAAAATGATATATATAGGGTTCCTTTCAAGCGCCCTGTTGCCGCAAGGTGAAAATATTACAAATGCTTTAGGAAGTATATTTCTTTGTACTTACTTCGAAGATATTTGCCCATAATAAAACTTTTTGGACACCCAGTATACTTGACTGCTGCTCCAATGAATTTGTTGCAAGTACAAAATTACTGGCTAGACTTTGATGGGTGAACTCGTATTAGAGCCCAAAAGATTTTTTATTGCCATTCCGTTTAATTAGCCACCAACTCTATTTATTATTCTGAACCATTTCCGCCTGGGTATAATCACTTATATAGTTCCTTTTTTCCATTTGGTTCCTTTTGAAATGTTTTTGCCTGGTTACTGTGCATATTTTTTGTTTCTTCTTATCCAGTTTTCTAATTATCTCTTGTATGAATGATCTTAGTACCTCCACAGTAGTTCAGGGCCCATATATGGAATTCTAGACACGTTTCGCTAGCATTGTAGCTTCATCGGTATAAGTACTATTTTATCATTATTTCAGAAATAATCAAGCGTACCTAGTGTAACCTGTCTTGTGAGGTAAAAAAGAGAGATCTAACCCTCCTAGAAAGTGAGCCACTGTCGTGTTGCGTATAACGGGGGTGCAGCCTGTCATTGCATTTACCTGCATACCATGCATCCCTTACGTTTCATCGCCCAAATAGAATCGTACAGGGCAAAGTAAATTTAAAACGGTACAGGTAGCAAAGCAAAAAATGTAAGTGGCGTGACTAGATTACCAACCCGAAGGTACTACATGAGATGATACGGAATTGAATTTTTCATGTTATGTAACTAGTTATTTGGTGTAACCAGCGCTAGTTACATAAGTTACATAAATATACAATTTTCGTCGATGTGATAGAAAATACCCTTCAATTATGTTTCAAATGATAATATCGCTGCTTTTCAGTTTGGGGCCTTATATTCTATTATACTGGATAAATGCTAAAAAACATATGATAACGCCTACCAATATTCTTCTTATCTTGTTTGACAGTTCAACTAATATTATGAGTTATATGTACATCAATTGGACCTTCGCTAGGCCTAGCCAGAAATAAAAATTTTAGAATATTTCGCTATAACTGCAACTTTGATGTTCTATATAGGTTATTGCTTTCCTCTGATCCGTTGTTATCGAGTCTTAGGCCAAAACCTACCAAAAAATCGCAGCCATTTTCGAAAGAAATAATACATATGCTATTACCTGCTGATCCCAAACCTGAAGTTTCTAACTCTGAAGAATAGGAAGCAGAAAAAGATGAAGATTCCGATGAAGAAGGTTTTCAAATCATTCCTTGGCATGCAACCAAAAGTTTCCGAATCTAAACGATACGGAAATTCTGCACTATGCCAGGAAGGGTTACAAACTCAATTATTTAGAATCCTTCGAAATTCATAAACATAAAAAAGCATAAACATTACGGGTGCAACCTGTCAAATGATCGCAACGATTTAGTCTACTCGCCGGTTTTTTAAATTGGCACATCTACATTGTAAACTGTAAATTCAGGTACTTAATCAAGTCAAGTACCTCTGTTTCTATTAGTACCTACAGGGGTGGTATATAATGGCGAATGTAGGTAATGAATCATTGTTAGTTTATTGTATACGTTTGAAAATGTCTGTATAGGACGAAACTGTAGTAACGTAAGTGACAAATAAAAGTGGTAAAAAACATAAAAAGTTTCATTTCTCTTTTCTTCAGTCTTTCGGTTTTGTTTCTTTGATAATTTTTGTCGATTTTTCAATTTTGCCACGATAGTTCAACATTTTTCATTGACACGTTGTGATACGATCGCATTAAATGAATATTATCTCATCACTTAATTCGAAACAAGTAATTTTCAAACGTCGATTTCGAACAGGTACCTGATAAAAAACCTTCCAATAGGACCTAGACACACTCCCAGATGGAGTCGGTAGTTGAGAGTTGGTTGAATAGTAAATAAAAACGATAATTATATTCTGTCGTTGATAGTGGATTTGTGCAAAAAACTCTACCTTTTAGACTTTTCCGAATGGTCTTAGAAGCTGTACAGGGTGAATACAAATGGGTGTTGCACGTTAGAAAGACGCAGGTGGATCAGTTTATGCGAGTCATTTCGAGAAACTTCCTTTAATGACACAAATGTGAGTGTATGGGGAATTGTTGAAGCTGAACGCCATATAAGGAAACACATCAATAAATGATGTGGACTAGATATATTGCACGTAATTTGTTTAAAAAAAATCTGTTTTTCCGTTAACCAGCTGCCGCACCTCTGCGAACGACAACCCTCAGATGTAGAAACTTGTGCGAGCTAAGGATTGACGAGGTCTTACCTTTTAACGTGTGATTCCTAACACGGGAGACTACCGAATATTCTTTACGGATAAAAGAGTTTTAGAAAAATTGAACATTCAAAGTGTTCTCTACAGATATTCGTACGGAGAGATGACATCGTCATCACCTTCATAAATACGAATTCGATTTTTAATTATATTGATGTTGATCTCAACGAATGAAGCCAACATTCGCATCATCAATGAAATATGTATACAACTACCGCAGTATAACACAATTTTGCACAGACACAGCTCTCATAACATCTTGCGGGTATTTCTGTAGTGCTTTTGCGTCTTCATAAAAAGTAAGACTTTGCATTATTGCAAGGAATGTATATAGATTACAAATAATTATGCAAATATTTTAGAAATTATTTTTCTCGAAATTATGTTTCTACAAATTTGGATACTTTTTAAAATTATACACAGGAGAAGATTTTGTTTTCGTCTCAATGTAAGAATATTTTTGGACATTTAGAACACTGCCATCCTTTTACGTTTTTTGTACACCTATTTCGCTTCGTACTAGGAATCACACGATGAAAGGTAAGACCTCGGTGATGCTTAGCTCGCACAAGTTTCGACTTTTGAGACTTGTCGTTCGTAGGAGTGGGATAGCTGGTTAACGAAAAAACAGTTTTTGAACAGATATTTCAAATTCTTAGTGTTTGATTATGAATTGACTATGTGGAATTGGCCGTGGTGGTAGTGCGTCCGACTCACGATCGGAAGGTCGTGGGTTTGATTCCTGCCTCGACCAGATATTTTTCTCGAGAGAATTTATCTGGTTGAAGTTGAAATGATTCTGCAACCGTGTTAGGAATCACACGTTAAAAGGTAAGACCTCGTTAGTCCTTAGCTTGTACAAGTTTCTCAACTTCTGAGAGTTGTCGTTCGTATGAGGGGGGTGGAACGACAGCTGATTAACGGAAACACAGACATAATCGTTCTCCATATATTCCTAACAAACGCTCGTCGTGCAAGACCTTGTATAAAAATCATCCCTTCAAATTCATTCCAAGCATTGAATATGTTTCAGGCTTTCGATTTCGATTGAACCCGTTTCTCAATATTATATAGAATGTTCAAAAATCATTGTCACTTTTTTATAATTTCGGACGAGGGTAAATTTGTTATTTTCAATGAAACACCCTGTACTTTTATGTCAGAACAATATAAAATTCAATTATCTTTCATTTCATTTCTTTCGAAATTCCTTATACCCAATCTGAACAGTTTTTCAGATATTGGCTTTTTCAAATAGTTGTTCTTATTTAAATATGGTATTTGAATCAAGATAGCTTTGCAACGTTATTTATTCAACTTGTTGAAAGTAATCCTATTGTTTCACGTTATTCAAAACATTCACTGAATTATTACCATTGAAAATGAAAACTTATCCCATTCAAGAGCAGATAGATATTAGAGAATTGCCAAGGTATATACCCAAAAATATCCAGACCGGAATCATACAAACAAGTTTGTTTCGAACGAATGGTACATTCATTTCGTAGGACTGGAAGTGTAGCTAATGAAAAGGCAAACAGACCGAAACTTATCTTTGAAAATAGGAAAAATGAATTTCTTATCACAGAATCAATCCTAGAAAATCCTCATACAAGTCAACGTAAGATCGAGAAAGATACAAGGATAAATAGACGGAGCATTTCTAGGGTAATGAAAAAATAAAAATTCCACTCGTACCATATTCAGATGTACCAGGAATTGAATGAAATAGATTTCCACCGACGAATCGAGTTTTGTCTATTTATTCTGGAGAAGTACAGTGAAAATGAAAATTTTTTTTGTTTCATTTTAATTTTCATATGAATTTCAGTGTCAGACACCACAAAATTAGCCAGCAAGGTAACCAGATTTGACTTGCCTTGATTTTTTCCCATGTGAATATTAAAGAATGAGGTTTACGACATTCCTCCAACTACACTGGAGAATATAAAGAACTGAATAAAGGCTGTTTTCTGAAGAGTGAAGCCTGAAATATTATTTAATGTTAAACAGTCTTTCATAGAAAATGGATCTATGTTTTCAACAGGATGGTCGCCATTCTGAGCACCTACTTTGAAATAAATACATTTGCGTTCCATATTTTGTTGTTGTTTCAGTCGAATGATAAAAAAATGTATGGTCAGTTCGAAGAACTACTATCGGAATATAAATGTAAATGATAACTTCATTTCAGTGATCAGTAAATATTTTCAATGAAGTGAAGTATAACAACTATCAATGAGAATTCTGTGAGCAAATCAAATGATTGTTATTTCAAAGCTATTTTGATTCAAAGGATGAATTCAAATAAGAACTACTTTTTGAAAAAGCCAATATCTAAAAAAAAACTGTTCAGGTTAGATGTAGGGTAACCCCAAAATGAAATGAAAGATAGTTGAATTTCATATTGTTCAGACCAAGAAAATACAGGGTGTTTTATCTGAAATAACATAGTTATCTCCGCCGAAATTATAAAAAGTAATATACATATAACTTAAAAAATCTATTTCCCGCTACTAGAGGAAATTTCGCTAAAGGAAAGTGTTTCTTGAAAGTCGTGAAGAAAAAGCACAATCACTGCCATACTTCTACCGGGTTCACGATCACTAATTTTAGTATTCACCGCAAAGCGATTGTATAACGGAGGGCGTCTTCAGTACACCTGTTGAACTGGACTCGTTGAACCTGTTCAGGTCTGACCGAATAAAACGACCGCGGTGACGGCCAGAAGGCCCGCGGCTCACCAGGCAAGGTCGTATATAGTTTCTTTCGGTCATCGGATCCTCTCGATTTGCATTGTTCTTCGGGATCCTGTGAATATTTGTGTTTGACTTCGACTATAATTTGCCCCAGGACCGGTTTTAAAAATTTGTATATTTGCAATAAATTGATGGAATGATTCAGATAAAAAGGAATACAACAAGTGCAAAAATTATGGAAATTTGCTATCATAAAATCTATTCCCAAAACTATAAATTGTTTGGTAATGAAAGATTCTATTAATATTTACGTCAAGCATAGAAGAGAAATGGTTTCACGAAACTAAAATTATTGTAGAGTATAACAGATATATTTTTAAAAAGAAAGTAAACACTTTTTTTCTGTGATTCACTCGTTCTCTGAAAATATATTTTCTGTGGCCAATCCGCTTAAGCTTGGATGAGGAAGGCCTCCAAAGTTGCACAAGAAAATCGTACATCGCATTTATATACATGATATTAACATTCAATGCAAATTTTGGCTAAAACCTTAAATTGAAAATAATTTATTCTTTTCAGAATGTTGAAAATTCTTGTTATATGCTTTTGAAAGTTTTGGCTTGAGTCTTTTTCAAATCAAAACTGCAAAATCTTTCATCGTTTAAAAAAAAATCACGGATGTAAACATATTGTTTTGTAGAATCTATTTTTTTGTTTTTGAAGTTATGTCAATATGAACAGAGAGTGTGTACCGTGAACACACTCATATGATACTTCGACTAGCTAACAGGCTTAGCTAATGAATAGCTTCAAGTAATTCGAACGTAAGTGGTAACAAAAATCAAAGATGTGTGCATCGATCTAAGAGAAGTTGGGTATGGGGCCTCGCAGGGATTCACTCTAGGCTCAACATCATTCCATAATTATTTATTAATAATTCCATAGTTGAAATGAAATTATATGCTGATGTTTACCACACTAATTTATATAAATAACGGTACTGCAAACATGCAAATGATAATTTTGGAAGATTTTTAAAATATACAAACTTTACTAAACGAGTATGAACTAATATTGACAGATCCTCATAAAAAACCGGACCGAACAACAATAAGTTGTTTATAGGTGTCCAAATTGAATTGGGCTCGCTGAGAGTGGAAAGGTAATTATACTTTTTGCATATCTATAGCCACCCACAGTACTAGGGTTTGGGGAGCATGCGCAAAATCTACGATCAGTTTTCTATGAACACTTCAAAATTACTCATTTGAAACTGTTCATCTTCCTTCGTACACATATTCTATAATTGATTTATACTCATTCAGAAGATATCTTTCATCAAGTAATATATACAAATACAGTGCATCATATCAAAACCAAAGTGAAAATACGAACAACGAAAGTTATTTTGTGAAGAAAAGATAGCTTTCATCGATATTTTTTTTTTATATATACCTGCACATACAAAATCCAACAATGATGAAGAAAAAACAAAAAAAAAATCATTTAATAGATACCTTATTTATATCATAAAAGTTATTTCGGTGAAATTTCGAGACCATTCAAAGTACGTGATAATGAACATTGCGATCATTTCAGATATAGACAACTAGGTAACAGGATCAAAATTGTCTGAAGACATTTTGAAATATCGGTGAATATCGAGATGAATTGAATAAGACAATGAACCCCAATGTGAGAGACGTAAGCTCAAAGAATCAGTATTTATTTATATCTGGAAAGAGTGCATTTCCATCATCTCTGTAGAAATGAATCATACTTCGCTTTCCATCTTGTGGCAAGATATGGATAATGACGAAGTTACAACAGGTTATGGATTGTTTCAGAAATGTTAATGAGCAGCATAGACATATTCAATATTTCGAAACTTTTTTGAAATTTATCGAGGACGTTTCAAAAATAAATCGAACCGAAGAAAAACCTGCAAGATTCGTTAGATATTTTTCTATTCATGAATAAGTAAAAAAATTCAGCCTCCGAAACATTGACACCAGTTTCTGTATAATTTTTTGACTCTTTTCACAAGTTACCAATATGTTATAAATTCAACAAGTTACCGATGACAACAACATATTTCTCTTTGCAAAATACTTTTGAGTATTTTGAGTAGTAACTTATCGAAGTTACTGAATTGTTTGCTATTTATACACCTGTAGTTAATCATTGAAATATCTGTTCAGCTTGTGAATAGGTATATCAGTACAGAACCTGACCAAACCAACATTTATACATACCTTCCATGTCAACTAATTATGTAATGAAGTTATTTTCCATGAGGAGCTGATAGTTTTTGATATACCTATACCGAAATCTTTCCAAGTCAAACTTGTAACAATGTCTTTTTTTCTCAGATAAACTATAAAATGTATTGTTCTCCGAGAAAGAAATGACGTTTGCTTTGATTTTGTGTATAATTTGCATCTCAAATATATTTTTCAATTGATAGTAATTGAATTTTATGTTATAAGTTTGTTCGAATCTGATGATAGTTTCAAATAATAGAAATGTTTCGAAAAAGTTATCGACTGCAGTTCTGATTCTTTCATATCAGGAAGATTGAGTAAGAAAGAATTGTGCTATAGCTTTGACCTCATAACGATGAATAAATAAGAATATGTAGATGCCACAACTGCCGATTTATAATCTATAGCGGACATTTTCAAAAATCAAACTGATGAAACTCAAAAATTTTCATGGGACATTATCAGTATTTCAAGCTAAATAATCCAACCATGAAACAGATCCTTTCTCTGAAGGTAAAAATTTTCAGGAGAATCAAACCTTATTCGATAGCTATACAATTTGTTTGAATTTTTCCGAATGATGATTTTATCGAACATCCATTCTTATCGAGTAATTTTACCAACTGGTGATGAAAAAGATTCCAAAAAAATTATTAACAAGTATTAGTTGCTCCCCTTGCGCATTCGTCAAAGAGCTGCAGGTTCATGTCGTCCAGATACGTTTCAGTGTCGAAGTTTTCTATCAGAGTAATGTGTGAGATGGTCGTTCAAATAGCATCAAAATGATGATTACAATAGTTTGATATTTTCGAGGTTTTGGCGAAGGTATGGGTTTACAAAAAATAATTATTTAATCCACATATCAGTGGATGTTGGTTTTCATTACCACTAGTAATCTCATTTTTGTTATCCATTTTCATATATGTGCTTGGAGAATTTGAGTCATATATATTTTTCAATGGCCTCATGTGTTGTCATTGTTACCAGTGTAACTTTGAAATTCAAGAAATATAAATATTTTGGCGTTCTCTTCATATTTTATATACTTGAGTAATGAGCTGAACTGAACACAGATTATTTCATATAATCAGGTATCACATTAGAAATCATCAAAAATTAAATATAATGTTTTCAAATTGATATCCATTTTATATTTTCAGAGGCCCAACGACTTGTTCACTATTCATAGAAATCAATACGTCTCCAACAAAAGCAAACATGGAGTAAGTTATTACATGCAACAACTTACTTCAAAAACTTACCATTGTAAGTACCGTTTGTCTTCGTATTTCAACATGAAATATTATTATCGATACCAGGTCCATCTGGTATACAAAATTAATTTGAAAATTTCTCGAAGCTCGAAAACAATCCATCCATAGTCGTCGTAAATGCAAACGCTGTGCTAACTGTCGTAACTGAAAAAGGCTCATTAAAAAAGAGTATGGAGAAAACTGGCCAAGGCTACAAAAATTTGTGACAAAAATAACGGAAAAGGCAAAGGCAAAAGAAAGGATGAGGAAAAGGAAAATCTTTGAAAATAAACAAAGAAGGAAAAGATAAGGTGAAGAAAAAATGATGGATTCGATTATGATAATGAATGGTGTTGTTCAGTGTATACCGTGTTAGGAATCACACGTTAAAAGGTAAGACCTCGCTAGTCCTCAGTTCGCACAAGTTTCGACTTCAGAGGGTTGTTATTCGTAGGGGTGCGATAGCCGGTTAACGGAAAAACAGAATTTTTTTAAACTGTTACAGCACCTCTAAAAAAGAAGATTGGGTGTAATGTTTGGAATGCAAAATGTGGATCCATGTCAAATGTGTAACGGAAAACGTTCACTCATTCATTTGCATTAATTGCAATTTTGATATGATTTCAGTGATATTGTTACCTACCGCTATATAAACTATATACTTTTCTATAATATAAGCGCCTTTAAGATGTTAGCATCCAAAGTAACTATTTAAGTTTGCTGAAAGTTTATTAAAATAACTAATGAGTATGAATAATTCACAACAAGACGAAGTTACTGTGTTTTTATATAAGATATAAAAAAGCTCCTGCCAAAGTTATATTATTTATCTACAAAAAAAAACTTTAAAAAGTACGATATAGATATTATCATTACTCATAAATATTTGAAGACTTTGATGTATAGACAGCTAATTGAAAAATATAATGTTATATTTTAATTTAACTAGGTAAATAATCTGAGTTATAATGTCAAATCTATAAGAAAATAATACATAAATGTTAAAGGACTATTCGAAGTCATCTCTTTTGTTCATAACGTTTCAAAATAATAACTAGCTCCAAATTGAGAACAAGTTGTTAAAATCAAATTTTTTTGTTGAATTGTACATTGTGAAAAAAATTACATGATTTTCAATAATCATATTTAATAGCTGAATAGACATACTAACGATCAAGTAATCAAATGTATAATTCATTTGATAGCTTTTTTTATATTGATAATTACCTAAAAATTGTAACAACGTGCCCCCACTCCCCTAATCGTGAACTTGTGCTGACAAATTGAAAAATTCATTTGATATGAATGGTTGTCGTAACAGGTACCCATTTTATGAAAAACATACATATAGGATCACGAAACATATATTCTTGTTTATCTATATTTACACAGGTGAATCTCGCGACACGCTTCAATATCATATAAATTATGTACTTCAATACATTGATGGGTGTGGTTCACCATTAATTTTTTTTTAAACCATGAAGGCTAGTTTTCGATTATTTTTCCACTACTGATTATTTTTTTATTTTTCAGTTAACGGATGACAAATCAGATCCTTTCATTCAATTCATCTCCTAATCCCTAAAACCTTTGCTCAAACATCATCAAATTAATCACAGCTTTTGCCAAATTATAACTCTTCAAAATTGGTATGGCAGCCATCTTTGCATTTGATATCCATTTTACAGAGATGCATGAAAATGCAGTACATCATCTTCAAGAGTTCACCATATTGGATTCAGAATACATGAAAAATAACTAGTCCGACATATCGAGCGATCTATCATATTGAATGTAGACGTCAAATGGCTAAAACTGCATTGACATCCAAACTAAAGAAAACTGCTCAATCGTTTGGGGATAACTACTTCAAAATTCAGTTGTAGGATTTCATCCGAACTAACTTACATACATACAGACATACATACATTGGCAGTTGAATAAAATTTCGTAATGTAACATTGCGAGTTCAGTAAAAACTGATACTGAAATTCATTTTCTCAGGAATTATAAGTTTCGTGTCTTACTCAACAAAGAGTCATAACATACCAAGAATGGAAGAGAAGTCTATATTATAAAAGGCCGAATATTTACAGACAAATTCAGCAGTGCTGATATGATGAATGTTTCACTATTGCCCAAGATAAATAATTTCATAATGAAATAAAGAGAATCAAAGCAACTGTCCCTCGTAAAAATCTCTAAAATGTATACATAACTTTAATTGATAGCTATCATCTAATGAGGACAGTTTTGTTTATTTACAAGACAATCGACGATAAGGTGTGGCGTCTGTTCCACGCACTATGACAGGTTCAGGTATTACGTAATAAAGACATATATACATTTCTCTAGGTGAAAATTGCTCCACGAAAATTTGATTACATTCCGCATACACTCGGAAACTCTGTTTAGATCACCGAGTTCAAAAGTAATTGAAGTACGTGATTTTGAAACCTTTGTGGAGTTTTCTGTATATCTACAAGTAGTTCTAATTGTTGTGAGTAATTTTGTAATTTTTTTCCGAATTCTGGTCATTAGTAATTGTAAAATAGTTTGAAAACTATTGAGTTGTTTACATTTCATACATACCTCACAGTGAAATTTGTCCATTGCTTCATCATAATGATGTGATAATGATCTCCGCAATAGTAAAGTGAATTTTCAAGATGAAACCCTGCAAATTATGGCCAACAAACCCGGGGAGTAGCGTTGACACAGTAATCTATATGATGCACTGTTGGAACCTTTGGTGTAGTAATGAATATATTACTGGAGTTCTTTCCCAACACCAAATCGTTATTTTTAACACCTCGACACGTGTTTTGATCACCAAGTGACTAAGAGGAAG
>WOGN01004765.1:0-11259 GCA_015342105.1 Leptinotarsa texana | reverse complement strand
GTGAAATACATTGCGACACTTTGTGTGTATGCACCTCGGAGACGTCTCCAGAGGTCCGTAGGAAGGACGAAGTGACGTTTGTCTATGAAGATAAATAAATGAAACGTAATTGTTGGCAACCTTACCTTTTTAAAGGTGCATGTACCGTTATTAACTTCAAATTACAAGGTACGCTGATAGTATCTTAGTTTGAATAACATTGGAATATTGGTGCTTGTAAGCCACTTTACGAAAAAAAAAATAAGGTGGCAATTTTTTTTTAATAATTTGGATCGTAGTCGACTTTTATAGTTTGTATTCTGTGATGCCAAAACGTGGGAACAAAGACGACAACGCTAGTAATGAGTTTTCGTCTCTGAATTGGTTGGTTGTGTCACCGTAGTTGTCACTGGTCAGGCCCCGATACATTCGGGAGGGCGAGCCAGCATTATCAACCAACGACGACTCCCCACGCCATGGGGTAAATGATCATTGGGTCCGAAAATCATGTGCTCTGAGCAAGCGCAGTGAGCCAAGAATGACAGCCTTCTGCATCTGTCCGGCTAATATTTCTACTTTACTGCGGCAAGCCGATATGATTTCAAGATTTGAGAGTAGAGAGAGAATAATTCCACCAAGGACTCCAATAATCAGAACAACATCTTGACAGAGTTGTCTGGATAGAGTCTGCGGAGTTCGAAGAGAAAACCTCTATATTTTATCCGTTTTTCCTCCTCTTTTCGAATGATATTCGTCTCGCCAGGAGCTGAAAGCTCCACGACAAATATCGTTGTGCTCTGGTGGTTGAGAAGGACATCAGGCTTATTAGATTGTATGAGCCTGAGGGTGGGTAATGAATAGTTCCAATAAATTCGGCACTTCTCGTTCCCCACAACGGATTCACCGGTATCTCGTCGATGCCGTAAGAGTGCCGTAGATGGTAACATAGCACACATAGGGCCGCGTTATGTCGATGGATATAGGCCGAGACCGCGACAGGCCTGCACCTTGTGTCAAGAACCTCTTTACCAATCATGCGACCCCATGCATTGACTTATCCTTATGTTGCCGCAGAAGTGAGGTAATATCTGTGGCTTTTAAATGAGAAATCCTTATTATCATTATTATTATTATTATTATATTATGTACTTCACCTCTAGATGTTCTAATGATTTATAATTTTCCAAGTTTTACGTTTCATTGACTTGTTCAAAATTATACACAATATCTCAAGTAAAATCTCGGTAAGTATCTAAGGCCTCTAACAGTTTCTAGGCGGAAAATAATTGAAAACTCTGTAGAACACTTTGGATATTTGATCAAATATAGAAGAGAGTTGTTGTAACCTGATTCTAAACCTTCATGTACGCCCCTGGTGAAGGAGACGTTTGAATCCGACAATCAGAGGGAAAAAGTGGATTGAGGGGCATTTGTTTTTTATGTTTGCATCTTTGACAATTCCATTTTTATTCCTCATATGGTTAGTTATTATTTGTTCAGAGTATTATTTGTTTGTGTAAGTTGATACTTTTAATTTGCTCCCTTTTTGTTAGCTAAGTGCGCTTTAAATTTCAAAAACTTCAATTTTGAAATTTTAAAATAAAAAATGATGTTTGGAAGTTGATTTTATTTCATTCTGTCCAGTAACTGTCATAATTCAAAGTCATAGCAACTAGAAAAATACGTCTCATTTCCAATATTTATTATTAAAAATATCCACAGCTACTTTTTAACCATCCCTAGTAAATGGACAATGTCATTCAATTATACTCGTAAAGTAGACCAACAATTACATTTTTTCACTATTTTACTTGACTGAAAATAGTAATTTTCATTTCATCTGGACCTATATCTATTGACATAGGTTAAGCACTTTTACTTGCGAAATAAAATTTTCAACCAACTTTAATTTTGGAAAACTAACCGTCATTTTATATATTTTTTGCTTGACTTGATTCGGTAATTTTTATTTCATCTGAACTTATATCTATTGACACAGGTTAGGCACATTTACATGCGAAACGAGTTTTTCAAACAACTTTTATAAATGAAAAATATTGATAAACTAAGAAATATACTCCCGACCATGATTTTTATAGTTCCTCGACTTTCTATTTCATCTAGACCTATATATCTACTGTCACAGTCTAGGCACTTTTACTGGTGAAATTACGTACATTAACTTTAGTAAATGAAAAGTATTGGAAAACTATGGAAATTACACCTGTTTTATATATTTTTTCCTTGACTAAAATGATGATAATTTTTATTCCATTGGACCCTATATCTATTGATGCTTATTAATAATTTAATCTTTAGGTCTTTTTACTTGTAAAATATAAATTTCTATCAACTTTAGTAGATGAAAAATATTAGAAAACTGTAGAATGTACTTCACCTTTGCTTGCAAAATGAGTTTTTCACAAAAATTGCATAAATCAAAAATATTGGAAAGCTATGGAGTAGACACCTACTTAAAATATATTTTCCTTAACTGAAATGGTAATTTCATTTCATTGGAGCTTATATCTATTGATGCCTATTAATAATCTTTAGGTCTTTTTACTTGTAAATTTCTATTAACTTTAGTAAATGAAAAATATCCGAAAACTTAGACTATACTCCTTATTATAATTTTTTATAAATTTTGCTCAATTCAAATTGGTGATTTTCATATTATTGGACCTTATATGTACTGATACCTATTAGTAATCTTTAAGTCATTTTATTTGTAAAATACATGTTTCTATCAACTATCAAGTAAATGGAAAATATTAGAGAACCAAAGATTAGACTTCTTATTATGATTTTAATATATTTTGCTCGAGTGAAATTGATAATTTTTATTTAATTGTACCTGATATCTATCAATGCCTATTAATATTCTTTAGGTCTGTTTACTTGTGAAATATAAGTTTTTATCAACTTTAGTGAATGAAAAATATCAGAAAAGTATAGAATATACTCCTTATTATAATTTTTATATATTTTGTTGAACTAAAATTGGTGATTTTTATTTTACACTGGTTATGTATTGATACCTATTAATAATCTTTAGGTCATTTTACTTGTAAAATACATATTTCTATCAACTTGAGTAAATGAAAAATATTATAAAACTAATAATTGGACTACTTCTTATAATTTTTTTATATATTTTGCTCGACTGAAATTGATAATTTTTATTTTATTATCCTTATATCTATGTTTGCTTATTAATAATCTTTAAGTTTTTTAATTGTGAAATATAAGTTTTTATTTAATTTTGTAAATGAAAAATATTAGAAAACTAATAATTGGACTCCTTATTATAATTTTTCATATATTTTTATGAAATGAAATTGGTAATTTTTATTTTATAGGACCTTATGTGTATTGATACGTATCTTGTAAAATACCTGTTTCTAACAACTCTAGTACATGAAGAATATTAGAATATGGAAAAGACTCCCTATAATAATTTTTTATATATTTTGCTTGACTAAATTTGGTAATATTATTTCAATCTACCAAATGAATTTTATAATTTAATTTATTCATAAAATATTTTGAAGACAAAATAAATTAAAATATCATACGATATATGTCTGTTAGATGTTATTACATTACTCGTTTACATTCCAGTTCCTACGTCCTTCACCTCGTTCGTAAAACAAGTCAGTAAGTCACATATATGAAGTATATTTTCTGCACATGTTCCAGGCCCGTTGGACACTTACCCCGTCTTAACCGAGCTGGTTCTTTTTAGTCAGATTCGAGAAGCCGTTTTGATCATTATGCCAATAACTTCAGAGGTTGGGGAAAATAACTCTACATTCAAAAACAGAAAATTTGAAGGTATCCAGAACAGGCGGATTTTTTGTCTCGTTGAAGTTGAACTTTGCAAATCACTTCACACACTTGCATCATCTAGTTTTACATTAAATTTAATGGGATATTAAGTGTTAGGGTTTGATGTTTTCAACCTGTGATGTTGCCATTTACGTCATGATAAAGTGTCATTATCAAAACTCAATGAAAAACATTTTATTCACTATCGCAACCTATATTTCAACCTGAGTTTACTCCTATTTTTTTATTTCTCATAAGTATTTTTATACCTTTCATTATCAGCTTTGTATAATTACAATTTCACGAAACACTAAATGTTAAAAAGTCGAAGTTATCCTGTTCAATCCAACTTCCTGTTATAATTTTCGAACCATGAACAGAATTTAATGGAGGCAATAAATTTTATTTAAACGCTCGTCTGTTACAAGACAAATTAGAGGGTGATAGGGTGATGTTCAACTGGTGGTTAATTATAAAAAGATCGTCGAGGCTATTCCCTAATAAAAAGGAGAGCGAACCAAGTTGGGACCTTTATTCGATTGAGTTAGTTTTATGAATATGAGGTAGAAATCCGTTTGAGGAACACTTTTGATTTCTTTAATGTTACAGTCTACACCTTTGATTTCCACATAGTTTGTTATTGTTTTTATTTGTTGACATTGTTTAAAAATAGAGAAATTGATAAGGTGAAGTGAGTAAAATAGAGGATTATGAAGATGAAAAGAAAAATACAAACGAAAAAAGTTCAGGGCCCACTCAAATCGATGCGACACGCAATTACGTTAGTTTTTTTTTAGATAGTTGAACTTGCATGGTGACATAATAATTATCTTTCATATATTATGTTGTGAAGTGTTTCTGTGTGTGTGTTGAGTTCAAATGGCATTGTCTATTTGTCAGTCTATATTAACATGTAAAATTTCTACAATATTTTGATATTTTCTAGATTTATAATACATTCTTATTTATTTCTAAAAGTTAGTATTTAGTTAATCCTAATAACATGTTTTTCTTTTTATTTTCTTTTTTATTTTTATCTTACTATTTCATTCATTTTTCAATATTTTTTTTTTCATTTTAATTTTTTAACTTTTCCTTTTTTAATTCATTTTTTATATATTTTTTATTGTGAAGTGTTTCTGTGAGTGGTATCTGTTTCAAATTCATAACGAATGTTTGAAGTGTCAACTCTATGGAAAAAAGTTATTTTCGGACAATTCTATGTTCATATGAAAGTAGTTGTTTTGAATGGACTGCATCTGATCTAAACTTGGCCAGATATAAATAATTGATCAAATCATAGAGCTGAGATTTGGCACGAATTTCTTTTAGTGACCTTCAAACAGAAAAGTGTGCAAATAAGTAAATATTTTTTGCGCTATATTGCGAATCTCGCCCATAATTGAAGAATACTTTAGAAAAAGCATATCCTTTTTTCGTTTGTCTCTTATAATCACCCAAATATTCAGTTCAAACTGGGTTCAATATCGTAATGAAGGAGCTTTTTTTGCAAGTTGAAATTTTCCAAGTGATGGATTTTGATTTGGTTTTGCCAGAATAACAGTAAAGCTAGCAGAATACACTGTTTAAAACAATACAAAGCATCTAAAGTCGGCAAAGGAGGGTCCTAAATGAGCCCAAAATTCTCAAAATATATTCGAAAAATTATATCCGATTTTTTCGCGTGACTGTTGTAATCACCAAAATATTCAGTTCAAACGAGGAACAAAAAATGTTCAATATCGTGATAAAGAAGTCTAAAATCATTGTAAGTTCAAATTTTCCAAAAAGTGGTGGATTTTGATTCGGTTCTGCTAGCTTATTGGTAAAGCTACCAGAACGCACCGATTAAAAAAAACAACGCATAAAAATCGGCAATAGTGAGCAATAGAAGCCTAAAAGTATTGCCCGATAACACATAATTAAATTCGAAGTGGTTCTGCTAGCTTAACAGGGCTTGATTGACCAACCAAATACATTTATTAGATTTACCTTACACCCTACAATAACCAGTTTGACTAAATTGAATAATAATTTGCATTACTATGTACACTTACCTAACATAAATTATTTTGAAATATTTTTTTTAAGGAAAACCATAAAAATCTCCCGCTTTGTCATAGATAATGACATAAAAAATGAGTACGCTAATCCAGTGACAATTTGATGATTATAAAATAAAATACATATGAAATATTACACTATTTATTTTGGTAAAAAAATACTCGTCGTTTTTATAATGTACAAAAAACACCAGCGATATCTCATACAAGGTAACTTAAAATACAACTTAACATGAATCACAACTCAACTAATACAACTCTCTAAAAAACGACCCTGTACGAAATGAGATCTCACAAAAAAATACTGAGTAGTAGCAGCAAAATGGTAGTACGGAAATGTTTGGCAAATAATATCGAAGAGATCATTTCGCTAGCTACACATATAAAAAAATTTCCGAACTATATAATCTAGGTACACAGCTTGAGCAAAAAAAAGTTATTTGGCACGTTGAATTTGGCGAGATACTTTTCGAATTGTGCAAAGTAACACTGGTGCACATTAACCCAATCAGAATAAATATATTTACACAAAAACTCTCAGCGACTGGAGAGCCTTTCGAAGAATCGAGAAAAGATTATATATGATTACAATGTTGTAAACAAAAGAAACTGAAAATATGAAATAAATTATTGGTTTATTAGTTATTTCTTCTCTCATTATGGGTTCATTAGATCAAAAAATTGATCGGAGATCATAATTATGCAAAAGAAGTGTAATATATTACAGTCAAAATACGTTTAGCATATCTTCTTGCAAAATGATACATACAATTTACCGGTTAGATTCGATAATTTTCACCGACACTGTATAATCTACACAAATTCCATCAGAGATTATCTTACTTTTAGTTTGTCAATGTGTCTATAACTTGAATGAATACAAATAACAACAACTTTTTTTCCAGAACTCGCGATGTGTAAAAAGTTGTACGCTAAAGTAAGAAAAGATTAAGTACTTTTTCTTGCATATACAAAAACTGAACTTTTATATTTTTTTAAGTGATGCGTAGATTATTATTATTAAGACTTAATTCAAGGAAAATGTTAACTATGAAAAATCACAACAAATAGGTGGAATTTCCATACTGAAATCAATATATGTGACAATTTGACATGTCATAAAAGAAAAAATCATAAATTAAAATATACCGGATTGAAAAATTGATACCTACTTTGTTTTGAAATTATGAAATATATGAAAATCATCCCTGCATTTTCCTACAAAAGGTAATGATATTAAAATAAATTAAAATATACCGGTTCGAAAAATCCCGGCAGGTATATGTGACGAATATTGAATTCGATCTGCCTCGACCAGATATTTTTCTCGAGAGAATTTATCTGGTTGGTTGGGATGATTCTGCAACCGTGTTAGGAATCACACGTTAAAAGATAAGACCTCGTTGGTCCTTAGCTCGCACAAGTTTCTCAACTTCTGAGAGTTGTCGTCCGTATGAAGGCGACAGCTGATTAATGGAAAAAAAAGTTTTTAAACAGATTTTTTAAAACATTCTTCTAATTGAATTGATTAGGTTAATTCAGACTGATTAATTCAAAACCCGTTTCAGTATTAGCCATGACAAAATCTATATCTGGAATAACACATTGTGTTTTTATTATAAATCGCATAAGTGTGATAAACTGATCTAACCGGCTATTTAACACTTTTGAATTCGAATTCGCGTAATCTGAAATATTTGTTTCATCTGATATGAGTGCACACTTCCTTGTTGTTGCATAACTACATATTATAAGTGTATTATTGACTAATACAAAATCTCATTATTTTATAAAATGAATATTTATAAAAATCAATTCGAGCTTTCAAATTCTCTAAAAATAAATTTATGATATTTTAAAATTTATAAATTTCATTGTTAATATTTGTGACGCGGATGTCTTTTGATTATCCTGTTTTTTGCAAAAAGTATTTTTCAAAATATTTTGTGTTCGAAAAATAAAACCTGAAATATGCAGAATTTTGGAAATTTGAAATTTTCGATACCAAAAAAACTCAATTGCATAAAACTTGAAAAGCTGTGCTCAAATAATACCTGTCCTATAAATAAAAACTGAACTGGCATCAGGGAACTTTTTATCGTTTCTTCGAAGGCTCTACCCTTACAGGTAACAATCAAGGAACTATAGGCGTTCCTCTCACAACATTCTGCTTAAAATCAATCGAACGCCAGGAAAACTTTATGCATAAACTACATAATGAGACAATAACATCTTAAATTAAACATTTGGTTTTCAGCTATACAGCCTCGTTTTCAACAAAAAACTTTAGTCTACATCTCACTTTCTCCTAACCTTGGTTTTATTCTGCAGCTCGCAGTTCTGCCTGCTTCCCGCGCCTTTGAGATTGCTCAGCAGCCCTCTGATCTGCATGATATGCATCGCGGTCACCGAGGGATGACTGCACGTCTCCAACCATCTCACAAACTTCTCCCCGTAGTCCATGGCCTCCTCACGGGTGATGGTGTCTTCTTCGTGCGGTTCTTCTTTGACGGTGATGTTGTTGTTGTTCAACAGATTGTCCAAGACGGTCCTGGTCTTGTTATTGCCGGTTCTGTGGCCGAAACCAGAACTGACGTTGTTAGCGGAGCAGTTCTCTCCGTTTTGATCAACTGGATATGTTGGTGAAACGTGTCGAACAGGGACAGGAGTGTTCCTAGTCAGCTGCTGATACAGAATTGTCCTATCATCTTGTCCGGAGAGTTGTAGTTGTTGGTTGAACATATGCTCGTACCACTGCAAGATCAATGAACTGTGATTGAAAGAGGTTCCCTTCGCACCAGGGCTGCTCGTGTTTGGCAAAGGGGTTGAAAATCCATTAGGAACCAAATGAGTTTGCGGGGGGTGCATCAAAGCTTGCTGGGACTTAATCCAGTTCAAGACAGTTTCGTTTACAGATTGTTGTTCCCTGGGCAACTGTCTGTTCTTCTCCTCTTCCGCGATAGCCAGCAGACCCCCAGAAGTCGAAGCAACTCCGACGGCATCCTGGGGAGTCGTACTGGTAGCAACGGAGAGTTGACTCTGCTGTTTCCGCATTAACGCGGCATTCCAATGTGCCACCATGACGAGGTCTGCTACATTGGCCGAAGAGGTCGTTGCCGGCAGGGATTCGGGTCTATTCAGACCTAGTTCCGCGCTGAGTCTCGCCAGCTCGACTCTGTTCCTGTCTCTTTCGGGAATGGCAGTCTTAGGCGTGTCGATCTTATCAGTCAGGTTCAGAGAGTGATTGGGAGAATCATTCTTTGTGTAATCCAGCGGCGAGTCGTGGGAATAGCTGGCGCCGTTGATTTTGAGGCTGAGATCGAACGGCTGCATTTCTGGCTCCTCGACTTTCATCTTCTTGGCATTGGACTGCTCCAAAGACTCGTCTGTCTCGGGGCTCGACTGCCTTGAGAGGTACGAGATTTTGCTCTCGTTCTTGCACCAACCCCTCAACGTGGACTCCGGCACCCCGATGTCTCTCGCAACCGAGGCTTTGCTTTCGCCGTTGTGCACTCTGCCGATGGCATCCAGCTTTTCGAGGGCCGACAGCGAACGTAGGGGACGTTTAGCTTTAGTGGACATCTCGCGCAAATGTTTATTCCACCTGTTATGAGAGCACGTGTCACTATTTCGGCTGCCAATCGGATGAAGGAAGGAGTGCGCAGTGCGAAAAAGTCATAAAGCGAAAACTTTTTAGAAACAAACTCACACAAACTTTTGACGAATGCACGACGTAACGGCCGAACAGAAGTTGGAAACGCGCGCGCTTGCACCCTTGAACACTACCGCGTTTGCGATTTTTCAATCGCTGCCGAGCACAGGTTAGGTTAAGTACACTGTAGAATAGTTTCTTGCGAACTGGTGGTCAGTTTCCTTTGTCCGGCGGATCGATACGACAACCGGAGAAGTGAGAGCGGACTGGCGACTAAGCGCAGGGCAGGCCAGGAGGGAGGTAGGACCGCGGTCCCCGCGTGATAGCTTGACGTGACACCCTCCCACCCTCAAGGGTCGCTTCTAGAGGGTCTCGGTCGTTCTCTCTCTCGCGCGTGAGACGTGTTCACGCAGCCGAAGACTGTAAACGTTACCGTTCACTTTCGGTGATTCACGTGCACTAACAGCTGATGATGACCGCCGAAGATTGGTACGGTGCGTTACGTTGCCGCACGGTGTTGGGTGGTGGTAGGGTAGGCTACCCTTCGCGACACGAGGTTGTTTTTCTGCTCACCCGATGCTATTATTATTTAGTAATTTTTTCATTAGTTGTATATTATATTTAATATTTCAGAAAACTGAACAATGAATTTGCCACATCAAAGATGAAATTTGGAGATAAATTTAGAAATCTTAGTAACTCACAATTTGAATTTGTTTTTTCTATTTTGCTGAATATGTGTGCTACTAGGTTTTTTCGAGGCTGGGGTCTGAGCATAAAAATATGAGATATTCTGAAAAAACAGAAAATGAAGTGGAAAATGAAGTGGAAATTAATAGACAGTGTGGCCAGTAAAGTTCGCGTCATTTGTTTTTTAATCAATAGCTTCATTTCAAATTAGTAGTCATATGAGTAGTATCATTTGACGAATATATATATAAATAAAGTTTTTTAATTCAATTTTATTCCACAGAAAAATTTCCGCTGCATTGCTTGTTTCAAAATAAGACTCAGCATATTAGTCACACAACTTCACAATGACAATGCAGATATATTTTCAGGACGTCATATTAAATGTGTGTTTTACGTTGTCATCAAAATAGAACTATAGAAATTTGCTCACATGTGATGCACGGTTTATATGTTTTTTGACAATGTACAAGGTAACATTAAATATCTGTTATTGAAAAGGTAGTTTTGCAAGATTTCCTACCAAAATATTAATTTTTTGGTACTTCGTGAAAAAATTGCAATGATAGATTGTACTAGCATTTAAATGGTTGATAGCTGCTCAACTTTTCGATTGAGACTTTCAGATAGGTGTGCGGTCCTACCTATTTGAAATGCATGCGTAATCAAGTATAAGTATGATCCGAGTAACAAACTTGAGACTGCAAACATAACCTAACTTTTACCGGCTGTCTAATTTATACTTTTTAGTTAACTTGACGCCCGGAAGTAACTTTGAAAATATTTTATTGTTTTTAGGCTTCAATTCATAATTCCTGTTATCAAATTTGAATGAAAGCAACAATTTGGATTTTATTTTTTTGTTATTTGGAAACTCTCCCGTACCCGGTGGAAATGAAAGATCTGCCTATCACTGAAAGTTAACTCATGTAAATATGATAGTTGCCCTCGCAACTAAAGCGTACTACAATCTTGATGAATATTACAATGGAACTTTGATGTGATTTAATATAGGTGTTTTTTTTTTTTTTTTTTATGTTGACA
>WOGN01004764.1:0-13769 GCA_015342105.1 Leptinotarsa texana | reverse complement strand
ACCCATAGGAAATGAGATATTTCCAAAAAAAGCGCAAAAAACCGATTTTTGTGACCTTTGACCTTGAAATTTAATAGTTGCTTACATCCTACCATAAGTAGGTTTTGAGACAACTTTTAGGGTGTCAATATACACGTATTTACAGACTTACAGCTGGGTATCTCGAATTCCGAGGTGAACTTACTATAATGACTGGACTATTACCATATGTTTATATGAGGATTAGGCAGTGTTTGCCCCTACCGAACTACTGGCGCTGTTAGTGAGTGATTTTTCGTACTTAAGGAACAAGGTTCATTCAATACATCGACACCAGGCAGAGAATCGCTTATTTTAAATTCCCCATAGTGCGTGCATTTTTTAATTTTTCACTATGACATACTACACTAAAGGCACAAAACCTCAAAAATATATACACAGAGTGGAGTTGTCATTGCACTAGTTTTCAAATGTACATGTTATACTTCTACCAATAAAACATTGCCCTCATTTGCACTTGGTTTTACCAAAGGAAAATGTTGTAAAGAAGTTGTGGTTGCTTTGATAAAATGAATAAAACAGTATTGTTCAATTACAACTGGTAGACAAAATGGTTTAGACTTTCGCGAATGAGGTTTTCAGTGTCACTATTTTTCGAGTTTGAAAGCCGTAGATTTTCGGAATTTCTTCCTGATGTTTCGATGGTGCAAGTAGCTAGCTTCTTCAGAGGTTTAAACATCATGGCTTGCTGTCCGATGACAGGAAGAAATTCCAACAATCCACGGCTTTCAAACTCGAAAAACAGTGATATCATTTTATTTATACGACCGATTTTGGGTTTTGACCCTATTATTAAGTGTGTATGTCATTTATTTGATTATAAGTTTATGTATATTCATATGTTCCAAATATGTATTGAAATTTATTTTGATACTATCATCATATTGTACTATGTGTGGAACAACCGGACAATAAATGTATATTTAAAATTTTAAGATTACTTTAAGAAAGAAACATTCAATTTGATTTAATATTTAGAATAATTCAATTTTTCCTGACTTGAATAATATTGTGAATATTTATTTCAGTTTATGATGTAAATAAACAATACATTCCGTCAACTAACCTCAAATTCTACAAAAGTACTCAAAGTAATATATAATCACAGTTAATTAGTTTTAAATCAATAATTTGTTAATAAATATCAGTCACCACGATATATCATTTGAAAAATATATATATATTTAGACAGAGACAGAGAACGGTTGTGCCGATAACGACCGTTATCGGCAATTTCTGAAATAATCTGTAAAAAATTAAAAAGGTTAGTAGAAAAAATAACAATTATATCAAGCAAAAACAATTGAAATTACAATGAAATAAAACTCAAGCAACAACCAGAAAATGAAAAAATTGAACTATTAACAACAAAAGAAAATTAAAAATTGAAAGATAACTGTACTCATTCCTCAGAAATCTGACTATTTATAAGTCATTCGAGTGCTTTCACCTATCCCATTTTTCCTCACTACGATTCATCAGTGTTGGCGGAAGCTGATCGTTTGGCGGAAGTTGGTCGTATTCCGCTTGATTAGAGGTTTCCATATGATGCGTATCTCTACGCTAGCTCGGCTTAATGTGTTGTTGGACAACAATGGAAGTCCGAATTAATGAAATGCACCATGAAACATTGTCAACCACCTTCAAACAAACGATAATAGATGTGTTATTTGAGAAAGTCATATTGAGAGAACTGGCGCCCCATTAAGAATAAAATGAAGTGTTTTTATAAATGATAAACTGAATGAGAAAACTCAGGGTGATAGCATTGACTCGAGCAAGACAGCTGCACCACTGGACGAATCTTCTGTTCATTATGGACGGGAGGAGTCTGGCCAAATGTGCTCGACTGAGAAGCAATGGGCTCAGAGTATGAGACAAAGGAGAAGAAGCTAACTTCCGGGTGTTGAAACCGGCTCCAAAGAAGGTGAAGACCCTTTCATCTGCAGGTAAGGTCAAGTCATAGGTGTTTTTGGGACTCGCGTGGGATACTTTTCATTGACTATCTTAAAAAAAGTAAAATTATCGATGGCGAGGATTATGCTAATTTACTACAACGTTTGAGAGAAGAAATCGAGAAAAAACCGCCGTATTTGGCTAAGAAAAGAGGGTTGTTTCATCAAGACAATGCACCAGTTCACAAATCCATTATCGCAATGGCCAAAATTAACTAATTAAAGGGTGAATTGCTATCTCATGCCCCCTATTCGCCAGATTTAGCCCCCTCGGATTATTTTCTCAGTGGTCAAAGATTTTCCAACGAAGAATAAGTAATGTCGACAGTTATTGAGGATTTTTAGGAGCAAGACAGTTCTTATTATCAAAACGGTATCGAACTCTTTGAATGTTGCTGCAAAGAGATTATGTTGAGAAATAAATACAATTTTTTCAAAATTTTTGTGTTTTCTTTGTTGTGCTGGGTAGGTCTTAAACCATGTAACAATTTAATGCAATCACATTTTATGTGATCCAGTTACAATTGAATGTAACGTCAGTACAATTTAAAGCAATCACAATTTTATGTGATCCAATGCAATTTAATGTAATCACAATTTTATATTCTTTTTAAATAAATTTTTTTCACCTGGACCTAAAAATAATTATCGGGAACAGCACAAACATTCCGTTTGTTCTTTGGATCATCGCCATCAAAAATAGAAATTCGTCTTTTTGTTCGATGTTCGGCTCGTTGTTCTTGTAGTTTGGTAGAACTGTGAAGTCTGAATTTATATTTTGTTTTCAATGAAAAACAAAAATAAAAACTAAATGTGAAAACTACGAACTTTATGTCAAATTAATTAGTGAGAGGCTTTGTAGATCAGTGGTTAAACTCTGAGCTTGTAAACCAGTGATCGTGGGTTTGAATCACAACCTCAAATCGCAAATTTGTCTCGTTTCAAAATATTCTTGATTATCCTACCCGCGATAAATGTTAATTACTCGCTCGTATATGAGTAACTGAATCTAAGAATACTAAAGTCAAAGTACACTGTCTCATTTCCTGTTAATAATTTTTTAGAAGTATTGTACAAATTATTTTGGTACATGAATTCTAATAACAGTACAAGGTACTTGGTGGCCAAAGTTCAACTTCTATTTGTAGCAAATACTATGGCAATACAACAGCAAGCAAATGATTACTTGTAGTGGCGTCAAAGAATAAATAACAAATATACAATCTTCGGTCCTCAGAAACAGCTTCGATGTTTATTTATTTATACTGCTTGAAATTAGAAACATTTGGAAGCGGGACAGAATTAGTTACATTCTACAAACAATTATAATAGCACATGTATACATTTACCTACGTAATAATTATAGCACCAACGTTAAAGTTGTTTTTGATGGATATAAATAATGATGAAAATAAAAGGTCTGAGATGAATCGTAAGTTATGATTCAGTCGATTATTTATTTGCAGAATATATGCCTCTGAAGGAATATTTTTGTAAAACATCTGCAGGTTGCGCCATTTTGTTTGATTTTGAGTGGTTATCTTTTTGCCAACCCCATTCTTCAGAAGGCATTAGACTATTATTTTTCAATTGATGAACTATTTCAATATGCTATTTGTATAGTGTTGTATAGTGTTTTCAGAGATACCGTGTGACACAGACTTATGGTACACCCACTTTTTCTCCTTTATTTCTCTAGCGATATTTCTGAAACTTGGAACATTGAATATGCTCACTAGACGGCACTTTTTGACATATTTGTAAAACAAATTCAACTTCGGGCATTTTCATTGAGCATATTCATTGTTCCCAGAAATATAGCCAGAGAAACAAATGAGAAAAGGGGGCTGTACCATGAATATGTGACACACGGTATATCTCTCTGAAAACACTACACAGGTAGGTAATGCTGTGAACCGTTTTTTTTATAGTTTATCTACGTTTTTGGTAGTTTTGGTACAATACATTGTGAGAATATAATTGATGCTTTCTTTAAAGTGATTTCTTCACTTTGTTCTTCAACCATGAAAGTTTCAGCTGCTGCATGTATTGTAGAAGAGATAATTGTTTTATCAGTTCGGACTTCCATTGTCTATAAAAATAATATAATATACATTGAGTGAAAAAAATAAAAAGATTAACGGAAAATAACAATTTTATTAAAAAAAAAACTGAAATTACAAAGAAATTACATACAAGCAACAACCAAAAAAATTAAAAATAGAAATAATAATAAAAGCTGAAAATTAAAAAAATTATAAAATATTATTAACAAAAAATAAAAAAAAATTAAAAGATTCCAAACCAAGTTACGTTACGAAGTTTCGATTGTTAGTATTCGCAATCGTCTTTCGGGTGATAACTGGACTTATTCGTTAATGCACCTTGGTTTCAGACGGGTTGGAGCCCAGCTCTCTTACCACCTCCAAGATCTGACTATTTATAGGTCATTTGTGTGCTTTCACCTATTCCCTCTTCCCTCTCTCCGCTTCATTAGTTTTAGCGGGAGATGATCGTTTGACTCGTCACAATTTGGACATTTAATTAGTTTTGTTGAATAAACTTGTTCTAATAATTGTGATGGATATCGCCAATACTTCATGAAATTAAATTCTAACTAAACACTTTTGAAAAAGTTATTGTATGGTAAAACACGTGTTGCGCTTTTCAAATTCAAATTGTTAGTGAAAATCTCACAGTGAAGTGTTAATCAAATTCGTTGTAAGATGTTATTTTTGACTGATTCGCAAGCACATTTTTATCAAGTGCTGAAGTCATCAATACCTCTGTTGCAATATCCTCTTCTTCACCTACACTATGAAAGTTACTATCTAGAGCTGATTATACCATAAAATGATCCATATCACTTTGTGCATGACTCTTATCGATATTATTTTTGAGTACTTTTTTGTAGAGAGGACCAATGAACGTATTTTGATTTTTCTGTTTCCTGAACACTGAACAGTACAAAAAACCGCAACACGTGTTTCACCATAAACTAGCTTTCTCAGGGACACGCCTGAGAAAGCTATTGTACTTATACTGAAACACGTGTTGGGGTTTTTTAAATTTGTAACGAAACCATTCTCCTTTCTTTGTTCGTCGTTCGTATTTACAGGAATTATTTGTTGTGGTATAAACGTCCTTCTTTTGTCGGTTGGAGCGCCATTGTTGTTTTGTATTCAATATTTTATTTTGTGCTACCACTAATAAGCAATAGGCAATTTGCATTCAGTCCGTGTGGTATTGTTGGCTGCATACCCAAAAGGTCAGTATTGGCAAATAAACTACGTTTGACATAGATCGTGGATCCGGAGCATTCCATTGAAAGGATTATAAAAACACTATTTACATTTTTTTGTAATATCGTTTATTTTTGCGAAATGATACTCAGGATTGCAGTGTTAAACAAGTCGTTGCCATCGATACTTTTCAAATTACTATATTTCGAAACAGCCAAAGTTATTTGAATGTCTTTGGGAGTAATCCAGAAATATAAGATAACTTATATTTCCTATGAAGTGCCTGCATTTGCATAGCTAGGTTTGAATTAGTTAGTACATAGGAATGTAACTTTATTTTTAAAATGTATTTCTGCATATTAACAATTTATATAGTTTTAGTTCTGTCAAACTCTTGTACTGTCTTTGGTATCATACCTATCTAGTAAACACCTTTGAAAAATCAAATAAATTGTCCAAGTTGACCGGATCTATATCGGTTTTTTTTGCTTCTACAACCACGAAAAACCCTAAGATAACGAGATCCATAGCAAACAAAGTATTACTGAAATAAAATATTTGTAAAGAGCATCAATATCGAAGCTGTTTCTGCGGGACTTCCGGGAAAAAAATCGATGATGTCACTATCGCTCGGTGCAAATGCAAAGATTTCCCAGATAAACGTTTAAATTTAGAATTTGATGAAATTCCGACATAAATTTCGGAGTATTGTTGAATTAGGTACTATTTTGGAATTGGAATTTTATTGAATTCCGACGTCAAATTCGAACCTTTTTATAAATTGAGTGAATTCTATTTTTAAGGGAATATCTAACCCTTCTACACTTTAGTTCTCAACTTGAAAATGAAATTTTTACAATTCCATACTCGCTAAATTATGAAGCAGATCTTTTGGTCATCAACGAATGACTATTAACTCACTTTAACATATATCTAAAGTCAGTTAATTACTCAATCTCGATAAATTTCGTAGCATTAAACATTTTTATAATAAACCGTCAAGGCGTATGTTGATAAACGAGTTTTTTTTGTCATGAAATAGCTTCACATGCAATTAACGACTCAAGCTGGGGGTAGAATGATTCCTCGATAAACATGAAAGTCATAAAAAATACCGATAAGGGCTGTCGGTTTCGAGACTGAAAAGTAAGCGTTCTCGGAGGTTAATGTTTCTATGGTTTTTGCCCTTTTCGGCGAGGTCACACCGTTTTCGAAAGAAAGGGACCGAAATATTCGTGATACGGCTGGAAAGTAATTCATTTCATAGAGATAAGAAAATATTAATTTTACCTTTTATCACGAAATACTTAACGAATGTGATTAAAGCATGAAATTATTACTGTTTACTTTTCTAATTATATTTAGTAAGTTATAGGTGTTTACGGAATGAAAAAGCAACATCTATTTCTAATCATACAAAGTGTTTCAAATGTTTCAGTCCCATGGAATATATTAGTGAGGTTGGGATGTGCACGGAAGATTCATCATTGAAATTTTTAACATTGAGATGAAGTCAAATTTGAAGCCCTAAATCGGGGCCCAAGAAATTTTCTCATTAGAATAAATTCATTTCAGTTCACAAACATTTTTCTAAAAAAGAATGTTGTTTGAAGATTGATATGTTGACAAAAATGTTGAAGAAGTTTTAGAAAGTTTTAGAAGTTCAAAATTCAATTGCTGTTGAGGTTAGAGTTCAGAAAATTTGTAATAATTATCCTCGATATGAGTTTTCCCGATTATTTAAATGAAGTGCCTCAGCCTGAAAGTTAAAAGAGTTTTTGATCCAACAGAAGGCATTGTTCCTTAAACTGAATAAATTGAGTCGGCTCAAACAGATTGTTGGTTCATCAATACAGTTTATCGTAAGATTTTCACTATGAAGGGTTTTACAAAAACCGCGACACGTGTTTTGCTTTACAATAGCCACCTCAAGCGTAAAGTAATAATTTTACATGAACGAAGATCCGAATGTTGAAAAGGAACCTTTAATAGTTAATATAGAAACTTTTTAAACTCATCAAAAATGAACAAAAATTCACGAAATAGCAGAGAAAACCGAGTATCAAACTCAGAGTGAATTATGGCTCATTACTTGAAAATATACGCCAATTTTATTCAATTTTGGTGAGGTACTGTCTATCAGATGAGATATCAATATTGAATTTTTTTATTAGTTTTTTTTGGTATATAACCTTCCATAATCTGGAGATTCTGTTTCAGTGTAATAAAGGGCAAACTGAAAAATTTACTCCAAAAAGTTACTGCTCAATATAAACCTATGAGGAGTCCAATTAGTCAGTAAAATGTAATATTTATAAATTTTGCCTACAAATTGAAAAATCATCTCTCTGCTTTTTGTGGTCGACATTTCGGAAAACAATCTTTTTCCGTTTTCAAAACCCAAAATTCACTTTTAAACTTTTGACTCAATTGTGAACATAGGTCAAAAGAATGAAATGTCCAGATGTCTTATCCGATAGACTTCATGAATACTTACATAAACATTAACTGAATTGTTGTCAAAAAATGTCCGGTATCTATATGTTTTCATTCAAATTATCGTACATTCATGACATCTGGACATTTCTATCTTATAATATGTCAAAAGCTATTCACAATTGAATTTTGTGTTTTGAAAACGGAAATAGGTTGTTTTCCAAAACGTTGACCAGTCATGAAAGCTTGGTATTTAAACTGTTTTTCAGATACGTTAGAAAAATCAACAATATGATAATATATACTCCAAGCCTTGTAGGAAGTTCAAAATACAAAGTCGAGAATTTGAAAAAGTCTGGAATTTACGAAATTAAATGTAAGGACTGCAATGAAAAATATTATGGACAAACAAAAAGTTCTATTAAATTAAGATATAAGAAACACTTAGCACACTTAAAATATGGAAAACCTGAAAAACCAGCAGTCGCCCATCATATTTTGCAACAAAATCATTCTTTAGACTTCAGTTCATTAAGATTAGTTAGACAAAAGTTAACAACAACAGGCATCTAGATGCTTATGAGAGTGTAGAAATAAGTAAACATAATAATATTATGTAGATGTTTTTATTAGTTGACATATTTCAATATCCCAGAAAGTTGCGACTTGGGTAAGAGTGAAGCAGATTGAATGGGGAGAGCAAAAGTAGTTAATGATTCACAGATATTCGAGAAGTGATCTGAAATGCAGGTGTAAGGAATAAAATTCAAGAATATAACTATTAGACCACAATTGATGTTATAATTGAAATATCGGAAAAAAAATGAAATCTTCAAAAAATTTTATTTCAATGTATGTACATGAAAAATATGTTTGCTCATAATAATTAATGATTTGAATATACTATTCAGACTATTTTTTAGATATGTTAGAAAAATCAACACCAATATGATAATATACTCCAAAATAATCCAAATAAAATATCATAATATCATAACAAACACATTTGAATGAAATATCAAAATAATGTTACATGACCATTGAAATAGTGAATGATCCCGTTTTTGAAATGTTAGTTACAATTTATTCTAGTTTATACGGAAGCGCAGAAGGGCCACACATTTTTATTATATGTTTTTTGGAAATTCCGACTTTGAAACTCGAAATTTCGACTTTAATCTCTACATTTCGATATTGAAGTCGAGATTTCGAGATTGAAGTCGAAATTTCGAAATTAAAGTCGAAATTTCGAGTGAGAGCGCTGACAAAGACGCCATCTATGGGATCGACATATAACTCAATCCCCGAATATCAAATATAACCAATGCTACTCAAGGCGGTCAGTTGCAGTCAAATCTTCGACATCGACCGCCGACGAAATTCGTCCTCTGGCAAGGCAACTAGATTTCAACAATAGCCCAGGCAAAATGCATTTATGATTCAACACCAGACAGCGCTGTTTCAGCCCGCCATAGGCCACATCAGTAGTAGTATGTTGAACCAAAATTGCATGGGATCCATTCCATACATAGTGTTTTCCTAAGGGTAGATGTCATCGCCATTACTTACTTAGTCCTTTAGAGCTCATTGCGTCCAGTAATGCATTTGTGTTATTTCCTGCGTATGTGTTGTTTCCTGTTTTTGGTAACCAATAGCCAGAACTACGAGTTTGTGGTTTGCTCCCTCCTTTCTCGAGTGCTGTTCCGTGAATTCTCATCTTTTCTCGAGTACTGTTTCATGACTTGTCCACTTTTTTATTTAAATCATACACACTCGATGAAATCTTTCTTTGAGCGCTTCCTGCGTGGAATATAACATCGTTTAAATATCTTCCACGGCATCTCTGGGTGGAGCGCATCCGAACGTCCAATTCTCTATAACTCTGGCGCATAAATCCGACGGCATAGGTTATGTTGGCTTTGAGAACCGCTGTGGTTTGTGTGAAAACCCCACAAGAAAACGTCTAACGGGGTCATCAACTCCACGAAAGATCCAATGTGGCATGAGCGTTGTCCTTTTGAAACCACATGCCCTTGATTTCAAGATCATCCAATTCAGGCCAAAAGAAGTTGATAATTAATAATCTATAGTGGTCGCCGTTGACAGGGATGGCCTGGCCAACGTAGTTCTCAAAGAAATATGAACCGATGATACCGCCAGCCCAAAATTCTCTCCAAACAGTGATTTTTTCAGGATGTATTGGACGCTTTTGGATCTCACGTGGATTGGTATCATCCCAAATTCGACAATTTTGTTTGTTCACGTGCCCATTCATCAAGAAATGAACTTCTTCGCCGAAGCTGATTTTTCGATGAAAATTAGGGTCAGTTGCCAACTGCTTCAAAGCCCATTCAGCGAACACACTTCGTTGTCTATGTCGTTTACCTTCAGTTACTGGGTAAGTTGAATTTCGTACGGGAGCAGGCCCAAGTCACGACGTACAATTCGCCAAATTGTGGTCTGCGAAAGGCCGGGTTCTTGTGAGCGACGCGAAATCGACTACTTTGGATTCTCCTCCACACTCTCACAGACACCGGTGATGTTTTCGGTAGATCTTGCGTTTCCTCGACAAACGGGAGGTGATCAATCGTTTACTGAACTAGTGGATACAAATGTATCCACCACATTGCGAATAGTCCTCTCAGTAGGACGGCCATAAAATAGTCGAAGCGTGTGGTACGTTGCCCAAACAGAACACATATTGTGATAAAACAATATTATTAATAACACTTCCGAAATACGAATCATGAAATTATAAAACAACAATAAAAATGAATTGGCGCTCCGGGGCGACTATATTGATACCAGTGGCGCATTTGCTTTTTCAGCTGCAGGAAAACTTGGAAAAACCTATAGCACCACATCATCTGAAGATCTTGATCTGCCAATGTCCACTCTCTCTCTTTCTCTCTCTCTCTCTCTCTCATAAAACAAAATGTATCTTCAAACTCAAACCGGTCCGATTCGTCTTTGACCAAGGCGTAATAATGACCAAATTCAATGCCAGAACCGCAGTGAACAATGACTGCATGAATATTATAATAGTTGTCTGCTAGATTGAAGTGTTCATCTATTTCGAACCTTCGTAAGAGTTTGGTGCTTACGTCAGAGGTTGAGTCATGTTTGAAGATTATGTATTCTTGAATAGCCCGCCATACACACAGAGGTTTGTCTGAGGATTTTATCCAGTATGGTTTCAGTCTGGTAACAAATCTGTGCGTTAATGGTTGAGTACGGGCCAGGCATGCTACGGTTGTATCATGCAGAGACTTGTCTGAAAGTTAAAGTCGACAGTTGTTTCTTGGTACCATACATTAACAGTTTTTTTCTGTGACGGGTCAAGCAAGAGGGCTTAAATTCTTATGTGAAAATATGCCGGAAAGCATAGACAGTCGTTTTATGGGCAAAACGTTTTTAACCGAATTGATATAAATGTATAAAAGTCATTCAGCTTCATGGAAAATAAAGTCAAATGACTATGTAAACAAAAATTCAAAGAATAAGGATTATGAAGCTTTGATTCAATACTGCAAAAAAGTGTATCCTGGTACGGACCAGAATTACGGAACATGTCTGTGGTATTACGTAGCCCAGTGCTTGAGCAGAAATTCCAATGGAGTATTTTAGATCTTCATAAGATCTGCCTGTTGCAAGAAATCTAAGCGTTGCTACCAAACGTTCCTCTGGAGATATTTGGTTCTCGCATGGCAGTGTGCTGCTTTGTTAATCTTTCTTTCGCCATAGACAAAAATGTCTCCAAAGTTGTACTATCCATTCTCAAGTAGTTTCCAAAATCATGAGGGTCGTTTTGCCTCAATTGCTCAGAGTTTCTTTTTCCAGTAGCCATTTTTTCACCCATTTGCTTCGGCGTTTTGTGGTCATAGAGTAAAAAGTATTTGTCATGATAATAATCATACCTAAACACAATGCAACTTTTTTCTTATTTGTATTTCGCTAAACATTTTGTCACCAACAACTCTACATATGTCACCAACAACCGGAAAGACATCACTAAAAACTTTTATCAAGACTGAATTCCACAGTTTTGGCAAAGTCGGCAGACAAGTAGATTTTCCCGCTAACTAAGAGTTTTGTCTGCAACAGATTAAATACGTCAGAGTTGCCTGCGGACATATCTTGTAAAGTTAGTGGAGTAACAAAGAAGTTTGTCACATGCCGAATCCGCGAAAGACCGCAGACTGAAACCGTGTTGGATAAAGTCCTCAGACAAACCTCTGTGTGTATGGCGGGCTATTGTGTAGTTTCCAATAAAAATTAATAATTTGCAGATAAACACATTTAATATTTGTCATACAAGTGCTAGGAGACATCTCGAAAAAAGGGGTTTAAAATATTACAAAATACACATATCTTGAAAATTGTATCTAAGTGATCCCACAAGGTGATTACAATTTTGTAATTGGCTAATAAGAATACCTGATTTTTCTGTTTCCCTGTAAAATGTAATTTGGACAGATGAAAGCACTTTTACGAATTGTGGGATATTCAACTTACAATGTCTAATTTACCTCATACACACCAATTTTCTTTAGTTACCTGGTCCATTCTGTCTCATTATTTTTTCCTCGGCTTTTCAAATGAACCAAACTCGGTATGATTTTGATCCAGTAACTTGAACATAGTTCGATGTGGTTGTCGTCTTTCGGGATACAAGTTTAAATACATTTTCGATGTCCTAACACTGTTTCTATCGTATTTGTATAAATTTCTATCATATCTTTCTTTCTTCATTCGTGAAAGCCATTTTTCGCCAAAAATTCAATGACTTGTACAATAACAAAATGTCATTGAGTGTAACAAATTGAAAGTCAAATTTAGAAACATCAAAGTCAAAGCCTATTATGATAATTAATTTTTTTCAAAATCTCCAATTTTTCGAAAAAAAAAATGATAAACTTATGATACATCATTGAGAATGATGTATCATAAAACAGAAAGAATCCAATGTAGCGCCCATGAAAAAAAGTTGATGACGGTGGTCAGAAGACGAAACGTCGGCTAGCAAATCTGAAAACACCATTATGTAGCAGGAAAAAAGTAGCAATATGGAAGTGCAATTTATTTTCGAATCCTTGAAAAATAAGGCCAGAAAAAATAAAAACCATTTTCGAAATTTTCTGTTTTTTTTGGATATCTCCGGATATACTCAGAATTCTAGAACTTTCTCAATGGCATATTTCATGCAAAGTACATATTCAGACTAAATAGCCTTAATTTTTTATATTACTATATCTCTTTCTTTTTTATAATTCGATTCCTTATTTGTTAACTACTTTGTAAATCATTTCCAAATTTTTTATATTTAATGATGCTTTTATGTATATTCATGACGTGATTAAATAAAAATCTATCTATCTATCTATCTAACAAATATTTGAAAGATCAAGATTGCTTTAAAAACGCTGATATCGTTATAAAAGAGCTATCCACACAAGAAAATCAAAACAAATGTTTCATGTGTGGTGTTAATTATGAACTAAAGAATGAAATATACAAACCGTCAACCTGGCCGAAATTGGTTGCATACAAGAGGTATGATTTCCGGACGTATCACCAGTATGAAAACCGTCCACAGGATTTTTGACAACATCTCTACCTACAGTCCATATGAATGAAATTATAACCCAAACTAATGTCAGCATAATACACCAAAATGTACAATCAATTGGTAACAGTGTTGATACACTAAACTTATTTCTAGAATTACATACTGATTGCTATTTCTTAGGTATTACGGAACATCGGAAATCAGAAAATCATTTAAAAATACATGCTCTACAAAATTTTGAGTTGGCATCCTCTTTCTGCCGATCAGAAGGAGAACATAGAGGAGTAGCCGTTTATGTAAAAAAGGAAATAAGCTTCAAAGTTAGAAAGAAATTGAACAACTTATCAGTTAAAGGAATGTTTGAATGTGTAGCCATTGAAGTTACAATTAATAAGTTAAGCTTTATAATTGTAAGTGTTTATAGGGTACCAAAAAATTAAAATTTAGAACGCTTTTATCAACTGGTCAAAGGTATATGAAATACACAATGCTGATATAAATGAACAATGGAATATATTTCAAAACATC